>JBBGZY010002839.1:0-157190 GCA_037952925.1 Lithobates clamitans
TGGTATTATACGGAGCGGACCGGATCCCCCTCTTCTGGAGTCCCCTGCTCTCTTCTCCTCCAAGTGCCCCCTCAACAAGCCATGTGCTGAGGGGTGTCCATGCGGGGGCATTCCTGAGCCGGGCAGTGTGCATCTATAGAACCAGACAGCGCCGCTCAACTACACCCCCCACTCCCTCTCCACAGGATTTGACTGACGGCAGTGGGAGTCCCCTGTGGATGGAGGGGTGCAGTGGTGCCACAAGCGAGACAACATTGGATCTACAGAGGAGAAGTGGGGTGTGTCTTTCCTTAATGCAGGGCCTGCATTAAAGCGGAGCTCCACCCATTTAAAAGTCAGCAGCTCCAAAAAGTGGAGCTGCTGACTTTTAATAATCAGACATTCACCTGTCCCAGGGTCCAGCGATGCGGGGGGAATGAAGCCCCGCTCCTCTCCCCCTCCTCTCCATGGCCCTGGCATTGTAACTGTGCCCGGCTGTGGCTTCCCACCCTGGCATGCACTGCGCAATGCACGACCCACGCTGTGAATGGCCGGTCAATCTTCTGGGACCTTTGACATGTCCCAGAAGATTGCAGGGAGGGGGGAGAGGTGAACTTCCTTCCGGCGCCACGGAACCCCGGGAGGAAGTGGGAGTGGGATGCCTTTAAAAAAAGGGTATCCGCTCCCCGCCGCCCCTAAAAAATTACATGCCAAAAGTGGCATGTCGGGGTCACAATCACTTAAAGTGGAAGTTCCATCTTTGGGTGGAACTTCGCTTTAAGGTAAAAAAAAAAAAATTATCCTTTAGAACCACTTTAAAGTGGCTGTAAGTCCGAACTGAATCAATACTGTACTTTATATTTTTATTTTATTGTACTGTTTTTAATTTTAATTTTTTTTTCCTTTTACCATGTCTGTCTTTACCCGTGTTTTTAACCTTTGAACAAAAATGTGTTTAGAGTCCTAAAATGCTGCTAAAACTGAGTTGGGTTCTTAAGAGTTTTAAATAAAGTCCTTCTACCAAACCATTAAAGTGCACTTGTGCCCAGGATTTGTATTTTTTATTTTTAATAGTTTATAAACAAGCAGTTATTAGACCGTCACAAATTCACCAAACGTGCATGACCATTGTTGCCTTATAAGTTTATGTGAAATATCCATTAATAACTGTAAAATATTGTACAAAAAGGGTTTCATTTAAGCTTTTGCTAAGAGCAACAGAATGTGGGCCAAGGCTTGTATATGCAAACAAGGGAGAGCCAATTCCATTGTTCTACACCTACTCCTTTGAAAGGGTGCCATGCTGGGATATGCAATGGACCTAACTTCCTGGGGAAATGCAATTAACACACTTGGCCAACATAGTCACAAGATTTGCATGAAAGGGGGCCGACTTATGGAGTAAGCCCTCCAATCATGATCCAAGCTAGGCCAACCAATGAGACATCAGCTTGGTTTGATATACTCAGAGCCAAGGGGGAGATATTGCTCTCTTTCTGATAGACCAGCGAGCTGAAAGGAGCTTTGGTAAGGATGGGTAATTATGGGAAAGGAATGCCCTTTTACTTGTAACTAAATATGTGTGCAGATTACTGTATTGAGGAATATACCCTGTATTCCTTCATGTAAATACTTTATTTTAACCTAATATTTTCTTCCTTGGTGTAAGACAATAGATAGACGATTGTGTATTAGCTAGACTTTCAACTGTGTCCTAATAAATGTTATTATATTTTAAGCTTTCACTCTTAGTCGAAAAGAACTCTTATTTAACCCACATCATATCTATAAGATATGAAAAATCTTAAATATAGATTTTTCAGGGTAACAAAATGGCGACCGGCGAATGGACAGAAAAATTTGGTGGTCTCTTTCAGCAATATCTCAAGGGGTTGCAATATCTACAAAAGGCACTTTGAAAGGGTTTTTCATTTGAATGCTAAAAAAAAATGAACATTGGGTGCTCTATGTGCTCGATATAGAAATGGGCTATAAGAAATAGCTGTGTTCTACAGTGGGTAATTAATAGGGAGCCTACGAGGAACACATAACTTTTGTTAAAAGCTAAATATAATATAGAATTGGTACATGAAGAGTCCAGATGCATTAGAAGGAGATGAAAAGAGCTGTTGCCCAATGTTTCTATGCATGAAGATTCAGTCTATTTAAAAAAAAAAGAGAGCTGTTTCCTGTATGTATGCATATCAACAGGAATTTAGAGCACAGCACAAAAGATGGATAGGGAGGACAGACAGTCTTTAGAAAATGTGCTACTTGTAGCTAACAATATTGGCAAACTGTTGCCAGGAGTGCACATAACATTTCATGCAGATAATGTCTTGCAACGATGTAAATTGCTGGGAGTTGGCAACTCCAGAGATCAGGTTAAAGTTTTACTATTAACCGTTAACTTAGACACATGGTCTTCCCTACCAGACCATGTTAAAGAAGGAAGAGCAGATTACAATGAAACTGTAGATGAATTGCTAAAAATAATATGTCCCTTTGACCTAGGCTTAAAAGCAGCGTATAGAACAAAACAGGAAAATAATGAGAACCCACTTCTTTATGCAAAGAGGCTATGGTCAGCTTACTATGTAGGCAAACGGAGAAACGTACACAGAGAGGACCCAGAGTACAAAACCCTCCTAATAGCTAATGCCCATCCAAAATTTAAAATTAAATGTGGATTTTTTATAAATCCCCTTAAAGATTCATATCAATGCATCATGGACTGTATGCACAATTTTTTTCATGTAGCCAGAAGGTCTAATTCTGTGAAATCAAAGATTTATCACCAGAGTGCAAACAACAAAACCTGTTTAGCAAGTCACACTACAGGAGAATTTGCCACCTTTTCAAACAGAAAAAGGCACCATTACAATTACAATGCCTCCAAAGATAAGATCTATAGGCATAGCCCCCCAGGTACTAGTCAAAGGCAAATAGCCTCATGCTCCCCTTTGAATGTAAATTCCATGGAAAGTGATCTCAGATTACAGCACAGGAAATCAGTTCTGAAAGAGGTTATGTTAATTAGCACAATTACTTCTCTTGAAAATGAGATTGAACTACTGAAGTCACATATTCATAATTGGGAAAATACCAATAAAATAATGGAAACATCACAACATGTTCTTAAGGTAAAATATGAAGCATGCCATGCAGATGTGGTACAGTGTAGGAAAGAACTGAAAGAAATAAAACAATCTTTTGATCAAATTGTTAAGGTCCCACAGAAAACCATCTGTTCCATTCAAACAGAAAATACTGGAGGGGGGGCCAACCTATCTATGCTATCTGCTAGGACTTCACCTTACTGGGAACAAACCTTAAATATAAGCAATTTAGAAAAAGCAAAAGAAATACCAGATCTAATGTGTCATTCAGATGTCTATGATCTGAGTCATTTGTTTTCACCAGATCCAAGGGTGAATGTCAGTGAACATATACCAATGTAAATATGTAAATGTAACAATGTGGCAGTGTTTGTTTTCTTTGTGTGAAAGAAAGGGAAAAGGGTAATAACTTTTGTCTAAGTTATATTTTCCAGGTGCAGGGAGCTCATGAAAAAGTATTTACATATTAATCAGGTGTATCAATATAGATGTATTTATACATAAATACATACACCTAAGGTAATGTATATTAGGCTAGGTATTCAAACATGGTTATTAGTAATACAGGTGTTATCTTCCCCAAAGGATCAGAAGACTGCCATAAATATTCAAAGGTATAGGGTACAAGTAGTGTTTAGTACAGAAGCCTACTCTTGCTTCATTTTATATATTTTTTATTTATGTATTTGTTTTTGGTTGGTGTTCTTGGTTTTTGTTTGTTTTTTTTTGTTTCCTTTCTCCTGTTTGCGTAAACACATAACAATTCATTTGCGATTTAACAAAGCTCTATCCACAATGTATGGGTTCAATCTAAATGAATGTGTGTGTCTGAGTGATGGAATGCATGGGTATGAACTGTCCATGTGTAAAGAAAGATTTTTTTTTTTGTAGGGGTGTACATTGTTTTTATGGCCATCAATAAGTGTGATCACACTAATGCGCATGCTTTGTACTGTTTATGATTATTTTATTAATTTTTCTCGTTTGTAATGAGCTCAATACTGGTACCAGTTTAAATTAATACCTTTTTACAAGTTTATATGTATTCGCGAATAAATAACCTGTGCACAGCTAAGAGATCTCGATCCCTATAACTCTGAGAAACTGTAGGGATTTTGTTTTGATAATTTTTCCTTTCCTGTGGCTTAGAGTGAAGTTTCATTCACTCTGATACATGGAAAATACATAACAATGCATTGCTTTGCACCTTGTGGCATCTTATGGATTCATTAGATCTGGTGTTGGTTGTCCTTCCAAATTGACATATGTGCTGTTAATATGTGTAAAGGTTTTATGTCTACAGGTTGTCGTCTTAAACTTTAAGTACTTACAAACACACCAGGTTTTTCTATAACTTTTGTTTGTCAGAGTACAGATATGTGGGTGTGTCTGTACATTTTTGATGGTACTTACTGTGGATGGACGCATTATCTCAGCTGGAAGACTGTTCCGATCATCCACTACTAGTTTAGTCCATTATGAACCTCTCAGAGAGGTACAGTGAGGTGTTATTAATTTTTGAGTTTTGTATTTTAGGAGACATACACAGACAAGGACAAATGATTGGACCCAGACTGGACAAAGTACTTTGAAACACAGAGGACCTTGAAACATAATTTTTATATTTTTTTTGTTTTAAGGAGAAGCCTTGAATCCAATTAATTGCAGTCAGGCCCAACTAAATTCTAAAAAGAAAAACATTTAAACTTTTTTTTTTAAAACAGAGATCCTGCTCTCTGTAATACAAGTTCTTGTGGCCTGATTGAATTGCAAATAGATTTGCACTGAGAGTCAATTAATATGTTAATCACCACCGACAGAGGGTGTTGCCTTTTGAATAGCTACAATGTTTGAAGGCAGTTTCAATGTTTTTTTTGTTTTTTTTGACAGAATACAGATTAAATTTTTTTTTTAATTTGTTACATTTTTTTTTTTTCTCTCATTTTTATTCTTCTTTTTTTCTTAACAGTCAATGGTTTTTTTTGACAGAATACAGATTCAATTTTTTTTTTAAATTTGTTACATTTTTTTTTCTTTCTTCTTTCATTTTATTTTTTTTTCTTAACGGTAATTTTTTTTTGTTTACAAAAAAAACAAAGGGGGAAGAAAGATTTTTAATTTTTTAATTATTAATTCTTTTTTTTTTCCTATAGTACCTTTATTTATTTTTTTATTTTATTTTTTTTTTGTATGGTGATTCTTAAGTTTGGTGTCACTAGGGTGAAATAAATAAATAAATAAATTAAAAAAAAAAAAAGAGGGGAGTAGGGGGGAACATTATATGGAGAACATTTAAAATGGTTAGAAATGTTGATATAGAATATTAAAGCTTCCCTATAGCATTTTGGGGATAGACCAAGTTCCAACAGTTTTTCTTCTCTCTTTCGACATTGGATAATTGTTATATAAATGTATGTGATTGTAGCTATTACCAACTATGACAGTAACATCTGGGTGTTAGCAACAGTCATGTGACTATTTTCTGTGTATATGTGACATACAATCCTCTCTACAGTTCTAATATTGGGCAGTCATCATATGTGGTCATTGATCAAATTTTTTTTTTGTTTGTTTGTTGGTCAGTTTTCTTTTTTGTGCCATAACCAAGTTCAAAGAGCATTGTGTGAATATCATATAGATATACTGGGACTGATGATACTCATAGTGATTGGCAAATAGCAGGGAGTATAGTACAATTGTACTTAAGAGCAATTTAGTTTGATTGTTCCTGAAGCCACTAGTGACTGATGACATCACACTCATCCGTATTCCGAATTATTTTTGTCTGCGTAGGCGACACTGCCTAATCTGCACGGAGAACTCTTAAAGTGATGACCTCTTCTGTAGCCTGCTAAAGGCAGGACGGAGCTATATGCCCAAAGGTTTGGCACCAGCCAAGGTTGAACGGAACACAGTTCCAGTAAAAAGGAGTTAGTGGTGAGTTGCGATGGCAACAAAACTCCCCGGAACACGTGAAGGGTCATACACGCACACACAACGTGGTATTCCACAGAAGGTGGGGCAGAGGTACTTGCAGGCATATGACAATGGAGGAAGAAAGATGGGGGGATGAAAATCAGACACCTGGCTGAAGGGCGTAACCATTCAAATTGTTACACATGTCACTGGGAAAGGGGTCTCATTAGTATGTCGCAGTATATCTATGAAAATTCTAATCAAAGGTCCTTACGGCTCAGACTTACCAGACAAGCATTCAGTTGAATGCATATGTTTTAAATGTGCTTGTGTTTTTATTTCTCTACCTTTGTCCACATTAATAAAGTATAATCCTAGAAAGCCAGGAAAAGCTGGTCCCCAGGCTATTTTTGTATGCTGTATCCACTTGGAATCACCAGTGAAGGCCGTCCCAGAAGCAAGGACAACAGGACCAGATTCGCCTTATGGACTTTCGTACTATTATTATCGGACTATTGTTATTATTGGACTGTTGAGAACAAGGATCCTCATGTTTTTTTTTCCTTATTGTTTTGTTTTGGTGCTGTTTCTCATGATTTATATTTTGGACTTATGACATCCAGAACAAGTGATGACTACCAATACTGGGATCCAGAAGTGTGAACTGTAGAGATGGAGAGTTTAAAAGTTTTTTTTTTTTCTTCTCAAAGTGTTTTATTTCATTTCAGAGGGTAAAGCCGAAAGTGCCAAATATTAAAGGAGATTGCACATAAACCATTATTCTAGGTGTGGCCCAGTCTCATATTCTCAACTGGCCACAAGGGGCCATCTGTTGCCTTATAAGTTTATGTGAAATATCCATTAATAACTGTAAAATATTGTACAAAAAGGGTTTCATTTAAGCTTTTGCTAAGAGCAACAGAATGTGGGCCAAGGCTTGTATATGCAAACAAGGGAGAGCCAATTCCATTGTTCTACACCTACTCCTTTGAAAGGGTGCCATGCTGGGATATGCAATGGACCTAACTTCCTGGGGAAATGCAATTAACACACTTGGCCAACATAGTCACAAGATTTGCATGAAAGGGGGCCGACTTATGGAGTAAGCCCTCCAATCATGATCCAAGCTAGGCCAACCAATGAGACATCAGCTTGGTTTGATATACTCAGAGCCAAGGGGGAGATATTGCTCTCTTTCTGATAGACCAGCGAGCTGAAAGGAGCTTTGGTAAGGATGGGTAATTATGGGAAAGGAATGCCCTTTTACTTGTAACTAAATATGTGTGCAGATTACTGTATTGAGGAATATACCCTGTATTCCTTCATGTAAATACTTTATTTTAACCTAATATTTTCTTCCTTGGTGTAAGACAATAGATAGACGATTGTGTATTAGCTAGACTTTCAACTGTGTCCTAATAAATGTTATTATATTTTAAGCTTTCACTCTTAGTCGAAAAGAACTCTTATTTAACCCACATCATATCTATAAGATATGAAAAATCTTAAATATAGATTTTTCAGGGTAACACCATCTAATATCCCTAATGGAATACATCACCTTGGTTAGGATTGCAGGGACAGCTGTGACCATGAAATCGTTCATTCCAAATGATTGAAGATGTTGAAGAGTGTGTGTGTGTGTGTGTGTGTGTGTGTGTGTACAACCCCATAAAAGTTGGGGCGCTGTATAAAATCGACATTAAAAACAGAATGCAGTGATCTGTAAATCTCATACACCCGTATTTTATTCATAGAAAATATATCAAAACATATCAAATGTTTAACCACTTCAGCCCCGGAAGATTTGGCTGCTCAATGACCAGGCCATTTTTTGCGATACGGCACTGCGTCGCTTTAACTGACTATTGCGCGGTCGTGCGGCACTGTACCCAAACAAAATTGACGTCCTTTTTTTCCTACAAAATAGAGCTTTCTTTTGGTGGTATTTGAAAATCTCTGCGGTTTTTATTTTTTGCGCTATAAACAAAAAAAGAGCGACAATTTTGAAAAAAAAAAAACACAATATTTTCTACTTTTTGCTATAATAAATATCCCCAGTTTTTTTTCATAAAAAAGCAAATTTTTTCCTCAGTTTAGATCGATATGTATTCTTCTACATATTTTTGGTAGTAAAAATCGCAATAAGCGTATATTGATTGGTTTGCACAAAAGTTATAGCGTTTACACAATAGGAGAAAGATTTATGGCATTTTTATTATTTTTTTTTTTTACTAGTAATGGCTGTGATCTGCGATTTTTAGCGGGACTGCGACATTAAGGCGGACAGATCGGACACTTGACTAATTTTTGGGACCATTGGCATTTATACAGTGATCAGTGCTATAAAAATGCACAGATTACTGTGTAAATGTCACTGGCAGGGAAGGGGTTAACACTAGGGGGCGATCAGGGGGTTAAATGTATTACCTAGGGAGTGATTCTAACTGGGGGAAATGGGACTGCCTGGGTGAGGAGAGCGATCTATTGTTCATACTTGGTATGAACAATAGATAACTCTCCTCACCCCTGACAGGACGGAGACCTGTCTGTTTACATTGACAGATCTCCATTCTGTCTCTGTGTGGAGCGATCGCGGGTGCCCGGCGGTCATTGCTACCAGCGGGCATGCACATCGGCTTCCAGCGTGGCACCGCACTCCCCCTAGTGGTCAAAAGGCAAGCCGGCGTATAGCTACGCTGGCTCACCCAGGGGGGCCAACCTGCCACAGTATAACTGCGGCGGCTGGTCGGGAAGGGCTTAAACTGAGAAAATGAACTATTTTAAGAAAAAAAAAGTCATTTTGAAATTGGCAGCAACACGTCTCAAAAAAGTTGGGGGTGGGGCCATGTTTAGCACAGCCTAGCATCCTCTCTTCTTTTACCAACACTCTGTAAACATCTGGGAACTGAGGAGACCGGTTGCTGGAGTTTTGGGAGAGGAATGTTGTCCCAGTCTTGCCTGAGATAGGATTCTAACTGCTCAACAGTCCTGGGTCATCTTGTCGTAATTTTTGTTTCAAATATTTCCAATTAGTGAAAGGTCTGGACTGCAGGCAGGCCAGTGAAGCCCCCAGACTCTTCTTCTAGGAAGCCATGCTGTTGTCATAAATGCAGTATTCGGTTTTGCATTGTCCTGCTGAAATATCCAAGGCCTTCTCTGAAAAAGATGTTGTCTGGATGGGAGCATCTGCTGCTCTAAACCTGGATCTATCTTTCAGCATTGATGGTGCCTTTTCAGATGTACAAGCTGCCCATTCCATACACACTAATGCCCCCCTCCCCCATACCATTAGAGATGCCGGCTTTTAAACTGAGCTCTGATAACAAGCCAGAAGTTCCCTCTCCTCTTTAGTCCAGAGGAATGCGGCACTCGGGTTGGCCAAAAAAGAATGTCAAATTTCGATTCGTCTGACCACAGAACAGTTTTCCACTTTGCAACAGACCATTTTATATGAGCTTTGGTCCAGAGCAGACAGCGGTGTTTTTAGATCATGTTCAGATATGGATTCTTTTTTGCATGATAGAACTTTAGCTTGTATTTCTGGATGGCACGGCGAGCTGTGTTCACAGACAGTGATCTCTGGAAGTATTCCCGAGCTCATGCAGTGATGTCCATCACACATTAATGCATGTTTATAATGCAGTGCCATCCGAGGGCCTGCAGATCACCACCATCCAATATTGTGTTTCAGCCTTGTCCCTTCCGCAGAGATTTCTCCAGATTCTCAGAATTGTCTGATATTATGTACTGTAGATGATGATATATTTAAAGTCTTAGCAAGTTTACATTGGGGAACACTGCTGAAATTGTGCAAAAATTTTTAGACACAGATTTTAATAGATTGGCGAACCTCTACCTATCTTTACTTCTGAGACACTCTGACTGGTTAGGTTGCCAATTAACCTAATTCATTCCAAAATGTTCTTCCAGCTCTTCCTTGTTAGTACCACTTACTTTGCCAGCTTTTTGTTGCCCTGTCCCAAATTTTTTAAGACGTGTTGTTGCCATCAAAACCACCTTATTTTTTTTTCTTAAAATGGTCCATTTTCTCAGTTTAAACATTTGATATGTTTTCTAGTTTTCTATTTTCTATGGTGAATACAATCCGGGTTTATGAGATTTGCAGATCATTCCATTCTGTTTTCATGTAGACTTGATTACACAGCGCCCCAATTTTTTTTTTTTTTTTTTTTTTTTTTTTTTAGAATTGGGGTTGTCCTCTCCAATTGTTGTGGGGGGGGGGGGGGGGTGCAGTGTTTTCCAGCAGCTTGGATACTGTGATAAAAGGGAGGGGGGGTTGGAGGGAAGGGGTGATGATTTCCTTTTACTATATCTCAGCACACACATGAAACATCTTCTGATATTTACAGCTAAACGCTGTGGTAGTAGAGGAGTACAAAGTACAGACAAGTACTGTGCAGAAGGGCGCCAGGGCTGGATAAGTCTTATGAGCTGACACTCGCACATCTATCACACCTTCTTTTATGATTTTCAGAATAAATGGGGAATAACACACCTCAACACCTTTAGGTCCTGCCTATTTTTTTTAAAGAGCAGCCCCTGAGCTGCTAGACACCCCCTAAGGCCTGACTGTCATCCTGTCCATTGTCCTGGGTCCTCCTTTTCTTTTGACTACCTTTATTCTATGAGACTTTGAAGATGTGCTTTACTCATCTGAGAGAATAGATATGATTATACATCATCCCTGTCTGTTCCACTAACATTATTCCCTCTTCTCCTCCATTTCTCCATTACAAATTTGCCGCTGACTGTAGCTCAGGAGCTCCAGCTACGTTTCCACCCATAGCTTTCCAGTTGCTAGTGTTTTGGTACTTGGGGTCCCCCCACCTAAGCCCCCCTTTACTTTGCCTGGGGTTCCATTGGCGATCACTCCCTAATGTCCCACCCGCTTCCTCGTTGCAGACTCCTCGGCCTGTTGGTATCTTATGCACTGCTAGAGATTCCTCAAAGGCTTTACTGGACATAGTATCGGTTGCTCTCACCAGTTGTATTTTGTTATGGGTCTAAGGCCCCTATCTGCACCCTTCCTGGTTTTTGGATGGGTGCTTGATATGGGCAGGGTATGCACCTCGGTGCTAGTTGGGGTTTTGGTTTGTGTTTCTATGTTTGTCTTTAAATTAAGGTGCTGGCTTTTACAGAATTTGCTGTTCACGAGATGTCTTTTCAGGTCCCTTCCAATCTTGCTTTTATACATTTTACTGTGCTCTAACCATGGCTACACATGGGGGATCATTTACTAAACCTGGAGAGTGCAGAATCTGCTGCAGCTGTGCAATGGCAGCCAAGTGCAGAATCTGCTGCAGCTGTGCATGGCAGCCAATCAGCTTCTAACAACGCCTTCAACAATGAAGCTTTGATGAAAAAACCTGGAAGCTGATTGGTTTCTATACAGAGCTGCACCAGATTTTGCACCCTCCAGTTTTAGTAAATAACTCCCAAGATGTTGCTTCCTTCACGGTTCTCTCCTGGAATGTTCATGGGCTCAACTCCAAAGTTTAAACAAGCTTTATAATGCCAATATCTGAAATTATGTTCCCCCCAGATCATTCTTCAAGAAACTCATCTCATGGGCAGCAAATTTCTAGCTCTCAAAAATCCATGGATACAAAAGGCATTCCGTGCCTCTTATTCTACGTTTGCAAGGGGTGTGTTAGTCTTAATTCACAAATCATTTCCATGTGTTTTTGAAGAGATTCATACTGACCCCCGGGGCAAATATGTAATATTGGTCCTCACTTTATGGTCCCAACGTTATGTTATTACTGCACTGTATGTTCCTCTTCCCTTCACCTGTCTTGTTGTACACCGTTCTGGGGAGAATTAACCGTATTGCCCCGCCAAGATACTGTTTATGGGAGATTTCAATGCCATAATGTCTCCTTATCTAGATAGGACCGTCCCACCTAAATATTTCTCCACTGATTTATCTGCTTGGGCCCAAGCGGCAGGGTTGACAGAGGTTTGGAGGTGGAAACATCCAAGTGATAAATCCTATTCCTGTTTTTCTACCTCCTATAAGACAACCTCTTGCATTGACCTCGCCTACGCAAACCCCTTACTTCTCGCAGATGTCCTAGATCAGGAGTCTTCAAACTGCGGCCCTCCAGGTGTTCAGGAGCTACAATTCCCATCATGCCTAGTCATGTCTGTGAATGTCAGAGTTTTACAATGCCTCATGGGATGTGTAGTTCTGCAACAGCTGGAGGGCCGTAGTTTGAGGATCCCTGTCCTAGATGCATCCTATCTGCAGAGTGCCTATCAGACTATTGACTCTTATGCAGCGCACACACGAGCGGACTTTTCGACCTGACTGGTCCGACGGACCGAGTCCGGCAGACAATCCGATCGTGTGTGGGCTTCATCGGACCTTCAGCGGACTTTTCCAGTCGAAAATCTGACGGACTTTAGATTTGAAACATGCTTCAAATCTTTCCAACGGACTCGAGTCCGGTCGAAAAATCCGCTCGTCTGTATGCTAGTCCGAAGGATGAAAACCCACGCTAGGGCAGCTATTGGCTACTGGCAATCAACGTCCTTATTTTAGTATGGTCATACGTCATCAAGTACAAATCCGTCGGACTTTGGTGTGATCGTGTATAGGCAAGTCCGTTCGTTCAAAAGTCCGTCGGAAGTCCGTCAAAAGTCCAACGAAAGCCTGCCAGAATGGCCGTCGGACTTTTGTTGCCGAAAAGTCCGCTCGTGTGTACGGGGCCTTAGTCCTGGTACTCCACTCACCTACCTCCCGTAATGCTTCTCTATGGTGTGTGGGGCCTAATTGGGGCCACCCATCCTGATTTGGCGGATAAAATTTCCCCATTGCTAGCAGAATTCTGGGAACATAACGCTGGGTCCTCCTCTCCCGAAACTACTTGGGATGCCATTAAGGTTTACACCAGAGGGCAATACATATTGTCCATTGCTGCTATCAAAAAAGATCAAGCAGCCATCACCTATTCCTTTCAATAATCCGTTACCCACCACACTGAAGCTTACAATGCTGCGTCTACAGGCAGTAACTGACTCTTTGCTGGCTTCTCAGAGAGACCTACAACTGCATATAGCAGAAGTTGCTAGATTAGACTTGTACAAAAATAAACAATGCTTTTTTGAGCAGGGAGATCGTAATGGCCATTTATTGGCCATGTTGGCCCACCACGATCAATCCCGTACCCTTATCCCTTGTCCCCCTTATACATTGTAAAGCGCTGAGTAAACTGTTGGCGCTATATAAATCTCGTATAATAATAATAATAATAATAATACCCTGATCCCTGAGCTTACCAACTCCACTGGGGAGACAGTTTCATCCCATCCAGAGGTCTTAGAGACCTTAAAACTGTTTTATGAGTCACTATACACCTCCACCTTCCCCTCCGATTTTAATCCAAGGGACCTGCACAATCTCTTAGATCCTCTGATGCTTGGATGGCTTTTGGACGAGGAGCGCAAAGCATTAGTACGACCCATTACCATGTTACAAGTTCTTAAAGCAATAAAATCCTTCCCTTCTGGGAGGGCCCCAGGCCCGGATGGTCTTCCAATTGACTTTTATAAATCCCATAGTGAACTGCTCGCCCCACTTCTGGCCTCGTTTTATACTCAATATCTGGCAGACGGTATGTTGCCTACCTTTATGTATCATGCCCATTTGATCCTTATATACAAATTACCTAAAGACCCCAAAGCTTGTGCTTCATATAGACCCATCGCTCTGATTAACAATGATTTCAAAATTCTGACAAACTTCAGACTGCAACACATGTTGTCCTCTATTATAGAATCTGACCAAACAGGTTTTATGCCCCGTAGAGCCACTGATATAAATCTCTGCAGACTACCTACAAATTTACATGCCCCACACATCAACACAGGCTTGAGAGCGGTAGCCACCCTCGATATAGAGAAGGCCTTTGACCTGGTTGAATGGCCTTTTCTATGGGAGACAGTTCGCAGAATATGCCCCGTAGAGCCACTGATATAAATCTCTGCAGACTACCTACAAATTTACATGCCCCACACATCAACACAGGCTTGAGAGCGGTAGCCACCCTCGATATAGAGAAGGCCTTTGACCTGGTTGAATGGCCTTTTCTATGGGAGACAGTTCGCAGAATATGCCCCGTAGAGCCACTGATATAAATCTCTGCAGACTACCTACAAATTTACATGCCCCACACATCAACACAGGCTTGAGAGCGGTAGCCACCCTCGATATAGAGAAGGCCTTTGACCTGGTTGAATGGCCTTTTTTATGGGAGACAGTTCGCAGAATGGGCTTCCCTCTGGTGTTTATAGAATGGCTCAAGGTACTGTATCATAACCCCCACTTCCTCTGTCAGATTGGACGGTGGACTGTTTGCCCTTTTCAAGTTACATAGGGGAACTAGACAGGGCTGCCCTCTCTCCTTGGCCCTCTTTGCCATAGCCATTGAGCCAGTGGCTGAGGCTCTGCAGACCTCCCCTCATATTAGGGGACTGCGTATCGACTGGCTGGAGGAGAGGGTGGCCCTATATGCAGACGACCTGCTGTTATTCCTGAATGACGCAGGTCCATCATTGCAGGGAGCCCTACGGGTCTTGAACTCTTTCTGTAGTTACCGGACTCAGGGTGAATTGGGCCAAGTCACTCTTCTTTCCTATAGACCAGGCTGCCAGATCCACGGGCCCCTCCGGATATTCCCTAGCAATGGGTGGATTTCTTTAAATATTTAAGGGTGGTAATCTCCCATCAGGTCTCGGAATTCCTCCCCCTAAATTTACACCCAATTCTTCCAGAATTAAAGACGAAGCTAAAGGCATGGGAGAGCTTGGCCTTGTCCCTATTGGGCCGTATTAACTTAATAAAAATGAAGATTATCCCTAAATTTACTTACCTATTTCAGCAATCCCCACAGTGGATACTAAAATCCTTTTTTGCAAAATTAATTCAACTATTCTCTTTTCTCTAAAGTCCCTAAACTCCACGTTACAAATTGGCCACCTTAATGCACCCTACCAAGCAGGGAGGCCTTGCTTTCCCTGACTGTCAGAAATTCCTGGCCACCCAATTGGTAATGGCGGCATGGTGGCTGAACCCTGACTCTTCTAACCCTACTACAATTCTGGAGGCAGCAGTGGTCTGCTCCCTAGAAGCGCTCAAATTCCTTATACTCAGAGGTCCACAAGCCCCCTAGACTCTTACCCCCCCTCCATGCTACTACCTTGCGGGCCTGGTGGGTTGGTCTGGTCTGTGAGAGCTATCAGAAAGAAGCGGTGTCCCCATATGCTCCACTTTGGCTTAACCTACCCTGCCACATCTGTATCTGCTACCAGATCCATATGCCTGGACTAAATACAATATCAAAATGATTTCTCATGTGGTGCAGCAGCATTCCCTAATGCCCCTGTCCCAGCTTTCCTACAATTATAATGTCCCCTCAAACTACCTTTTTTGCTCTTTACAGCTCTCTCATGCCTTCGTAGCACATTTCCTCATGTATGGTTGTCCCATCTGAACTGGAACCAGTGCTCCGAACAGAGTATGATGTGAAACCTACCTCCCATCTCGACTCATTTCATTTTTGTGTCTTTGCCCCCCTTGGAAAGGCTTTGGACCCGCTGGCTCCGTGACATTCTGGAATTGGACAACGATGACTGGGACCTCCCCTTCCGGACTTTGGCTTCTTTTCGTGACCGACTTGTACAATTTTAAATAGTGCATAGCAGTGGTGCCCCCCCCATCCATGTGTCCGGCTCCCTAATCTACATGCCGGGCGCTGGATGCATGGGTTGCAATGTTTTTTTTTTTGTTTTTTTTTGAGCACGTGAATAAAGCCAGAGGCTCTAATAGGTTTCAGAAAAGGGTGGGTCCGGGGGGCAGAGCACTGCACCCTGAGCCCGCCCAGTTGTGTGACAATAGCGAATGAATATTCGCTATTGTCACACAAATTCTCCTCCCGGCCAAACAGGAAGCGGGTCCTGAGACCCATTTCCTGATTGGCCGAAAGGAGAAGTGATGCTATTGGCCTAGGGGGAGGAGGGATGAGACACATGACCACCGTGATGCCGAGGAGGAGATGCAGTGGAAGCCCGACTGACCCACCAGCCACCAGTGGAAGACGAAGGGGAGACATGGAGGCCAGGACACAAATGGGCGAAGCCATCGCTGGCAGGTACCCTCCAACATGTCAGTCCGGGAGCAGTGTGTGGAGTCAGCAAGCCCAGCACCCGGCTCTGGGGTTGGCAGTGTCATCCAGAGATAGCAGCACAGGGTAAGTGATCTGGCGACCGATGAGGCACCAGCCGCCACTGGTGCATAAAGCCTACTTTACCCCCTTACAGGCTCCACAAAATTGACCCCTCCAATCCAATGGAGTGCTGGAGATGTGGCAATTCCCCAGGAGATTTCTCCCACATATTTTGGTCCTGTCCTTGTGTAGTGGGTTATTGGGTTGAAGTGATGGCCTTGATTAACCTAGTTGCCCCCACATCAGTTCAACCCTCTGAGCGTACTTTAATTGGTCTGCTCCTGTTTTATGCCAGGAAGGCCATCACAATGCAATGGAAACCCCCCCCAATCCCTCTCCTTCTGGAAGCAACTTATGAACCACAGCTTACCTCTGTACAAAGATACCTATGCCAATAAAGGTTGTCCCCAAAAAATATGACAAGGTATGCTGAAAATGGTTGACTGAGCCCCTGACCACTTTGGACATGTCGCACAGACACCATACTTATCTGAGATACCTCTTTACTGTAATTTGCTTATTGTTGGAATGTATCAACAGCACCTCATTATTACATGGTGTCACCCCTTTCAGTATATTTTTTCTTGATTCACGTGATGTTAACCTGTATGGGTTCCATCATCCAGATTTGTACTGATCTTATCTTGTTGTTACTTTGATTTGTGTTTATAACTTTAATAAAAAGATAAAAAATAAAAAAAACATTCTTTGGAAGATGTTCAGATGTCACAATTTGTTATCATGTCTTTACATGGTGCTCACTAAATCTAGCTGCCCTCACCTTTACAGCTATCAGATGTCTACACAGAACACATTTCCTTTACTTTTCAGTGTGAAAGAATGTGACACCAAACAGCAATTGTGGCTCACCATCATGCAGAATGTCCTTGCTGAACATGTGTGGATCGATCCATGTGAATTTAAACTATATTACCAAAAGTATTGGGACGCCTGCCTTTACACGCACGAGAACTTTAATGGCATCCCAGTCTTAGTCCGTAGGGTTCAGTAATGAGTTGGCCCACCCTTTGCAGCTATAACAGCTTCAACTCTTCTGGGAAGGCTGTCCACAAGGTTTAGGAGTGTGTCTATGGGAATGTTTGACCATTCTTCCAGAAGAGCATTTGTGAGGTCAGGCACTGATGTTAAATTTTGGAGGGGGGGGGGGGTCATTATACTCCATACAGGATATATATTGGGGGGGTTATTATACTACATACATGATAAATATAGGTAGGTCATTATACTCCATACATGATATATATTGGGGGGGGTTATTATACTACATATATATATATATATAGGGGGGGTCATTATACTACATGCATGATATATATAGGGGGAGGGGTTTGTTATACTACATACAGGATATATGGGAAAGGGGGAGGAGAGGGGGATCATTATACTATATATATGATATATGCGGGGGGAATTATACTATATACATATATGGGGGGTGTCATACTATATGCATGCTGTATTGGGCTGGGGGGGGGGGGGGGGGGTTACACTATACTTATTTACATGATTTAGGATTGGGGGGGTCATACTTATACATGATATATTGGGGGTTATACTATATAAATACAGTCAAGTCCATAAATATTGGGACATCGACACAATTCTAATCTTTTTGGTTCTATACACCACCACAATGGTGTAGGAATTACAACAGTTTGTATATGTGCCTCTCACTTTTTAAGGGACCAAAAGTAATGGAACAGATTAACAATCACCCATCAAACTTTCACTTTTTAATACTTGGTTGCAAATCCTTTGCAGTCAATTACAGCCTGAAGTCTGGAACGCATAGACATCACCAGACGCTGGGTTTCATCCCTGGTGATGCTCTGCCAGGCCTCTACTGCAACTGTCTTCAGTTCCTGCTTGTTCTTGGGGCATTTTCCCTTCAGTTTTGTCTTCAGCAAGTGAAATGCATGCTCAATCGGATTCAGGTCAGGTGATTAACTTGGCCATTGCATAACATTCCACTTCTTTCCCTTAAAAAACTCTTTGGTTGCTTTCACAGTATGCTTCGGGTCATTGTCCATCTGCACTGTGAAGCGCCATCCAATGAGTTCTGAAGCATTTTGCTCAATATGAGCAGATAATATTGCCCGAAACACTTCAGAATTCATCCTGCTGCTTTTGTCAGCAGTCACATCATCAATAAATACAAGAGAACCAGTTCCATTGGCAGCCATACATGCAATCGCCATGACACTACCACCACCATGCTTCACTGATGAGGTGGTATGCTTTGGATCATGAGCAGTTCCTTTCCTTCTCCATACTCTTCTCTTCCCATCACTCTGGTACAAGTTGATCTTGGTCTCATCTGTCCATAGGATGTAGTTCCAGAACTGTAAAGGCTTTTTTAAATGTTGTTTGGCAAACTCTAATCTGGCCTTCCTGTTTTTGAGGCTCACCAATGGTTAACATCTTGTGGTGAACCCCCTGTATTCACTCTGGTGAAGTCTTCTCTTGATTGTTGACTTTGACACACATACACCTACCTCCTGGAGAGTGTTCTTGATCTGCCCAACTGTTGTGATGGGTGTTTTCTTCACCAGGGAAAGAATTCTTCGGTCATCTACCACAGTTGTTTTCCGTGGTCTTCCGGGTCTTTTGGTGTTGCTGAGCTCACCGGTGCGTTCTTTCTTTTTAAGGATGTTTCAAACAGTTGATTGAACTCTCTGATGGGTTTGTTTTGTTTTTTCAGCCTAATGATGGCTTGCTTCACTGATGATGGCTTGCTTCATCTTGAGAGTTGACAGCAACAGATTCCAAATGCAAATAGCACACTTGAAATGAACTCTGGACCTTTTATCTGCTCCTTGTAAATGGGATGATGAAGGAATAACACACACCTGGCCATGGAACAGCTGAGCAGCCAATCGTCTCATTACTTTTGGTCCCTTAAAAAGTGGGAGGCACATATACAAACTGTTGTAATTCCTACATCGTTCACCTGATTTGGATGTAAATACCCTCAAATTAAAGCTGAAAATTTGCAGTTAAAGCACATCTTGTTTGTTTCATTTCAAATCCATTGTGGTGGTGTATAGAGCCAAAAAGATTAGAATTGTGTTGATGTCTCAATATTTATGGACCTGACTATATATGGGGGGAGAGGGGTCATTATACCATGTACATGATATATGCGAGAGGGGAGGCATTATACTATATATTATACTATATACATGATATACTGGGTGGGGGGGGGTCATACTATATACATGATTTAGGATTAGCATGGGGGGGGAGGGGGCCATTATACTTTATACATGATATATTGTGGGGGTCATTATACTACATACACAATATATAACGGGGGTCTTTCTACTACATACATGATATATTGGGGGGTCATTATACTACATACATAATATAGATGGTGGGGAGGGGGTCATTCTCCATACATGATATATTTTGGGGGGTCATTATACTATGTACAGGATATATATGGGGGGTCATTCTACAGACATGATATATTAGGGGGAGGGGGGTCACATTATACTTATATACTATATACATGATTTAGGATTTGGGGGGAGGGGTCATATTTATACATGATATATTAGGGGTAAACTATACAGGGTTAAACTATACAATATACATATATGGGGAGGGGGGGTCATACTATATACATGATATATGGGGGGAGGGGGAGAGAGGGGGATCATTATACTATATACATGATATAGGATTAGGATTGGGGGGTCATTATACTTGTACATAATATATTGGGGAGTCATTATATCATATACATGATATACGAGAGGGGGGCATTATATTACATATATCGGGGGGTGCCATGCTCTAGGGGGTCATTATACTATGTACATGATATATTGGGTGGGGGGATAGAAGGGAGGGGGGTCATTTTACTACATACATGATATACTGGGTGGGCGTCATACTGTATACATTATATAGGATTGGGGGAAGGAAAGGGGGCCATTCTCCATACATGAT
Organism: Lithobates clamitans; assembly: GCA_037952925.1. Classification (NCBI taxonomy): domain Eukaryota; kingdom Metazoa; phylum Chordata; class Amphibia; order Anura; family Ranidae; genus Lithobates; species Lithobates clamitans. The sequence continues at coordinate 20,243 of JBBGZY010002839.1, forward strand.
ATATATGGGGGGGGGGGTCATTATACTTCATGCATGATATATATTGTGGGTGTCATTTTACTACATATATGATATATATTGGGGGGTCATATTGTATAAATGATATATATGGGGGGTCATTCTCCATACATGATATATATTGGGGGAGGGTCATTATACTCCATGCATGATATACTACATATAGATATATATTGGGGAGGTCATACTACATACATGATATATATTGGGGATCATTATACTAAATAAATGATATACATTGGGGGGGGGGGTCATTATACTACATACATGATATATAGGGGGGTTATTATACTACATAGGTGGTATATTGGGGGTATATGGGGGGGCAACATCAGGCCCTCATACAGGGATAGGGTATATAAGAGATGGGGGTGGCATCAGCGCCTCATACAGGGGTAGTTAAGGTATATATGGGGGGTTGGGTGTATCCTCATATGGGTCAGTATATGAGGGATTAGTTACGTAAGTTGGGAGCACATCTGAGGTACATTGGGGGTGGGTGGGAGGGGTCCTTAGGCTGGTGATGGGAGGGGTCCTATGGCTGGTATTGTGGTATTGGGGGGGCAGTCCTCAGGTTGGTTTGGGGGGGATGGGATTGGTTCTCAGGCTGGTTTGGGGGGGTGGGAGGGGTCCTCAGGCTGGTATTGGGGGGTCAGTCCTCAGGCTGGTATTGGGGGGTCAGTCCTCAGGCTGGTATTGGGGGGATGGGAGGGGTCCTCAGGCTGGGAATTGGGGGTCTCAGTCCTCAGGCTAGTAATGGGGGTTGGGTCCTCAGGCTGGTATTGGGGGGTCAGTCCTCAGGCTGGTATTGGGGGGGTCCTCAGGCTGGTATTGGGGGGGTGGGAGGGGTCCTCAGGCTAGTATTGGGGGGGTCAGTCCTCAGGCTGTTATTGGGGGAGGGGTCCTTAGGCCGGTATTGGGGGACAGGAGGGGTCCGCAGGCTGGTATTGGGGGTCGGTACTCAGGCTGGTATTGGGGGGATGGGAGGGGTCCTCAGGCCAGTATTGGGGGGTCAGTCCTCAGGCTGGTATTGGGTGGGTGAGAGGGGTCCTCAGGGTGGTGTTGGGGGGATGGGAGGGGTCCTCAGGCTGGTATTGGGGGGGTCAGTCCTCAGGCTGGTATTGGGGGAGGGGTCCTCAGGCCGGTATTGGGGGGGTCAGTCCTCAGGCTGGGATTGGGGGGATAGGAGGGGTCCTCAGGCCGGGAATTGGGGGGGTCAGTCCTCAGGCTGGTATTGGGGGTCCTCAGACTGGTATTGGGGGGATGGGAGGGGTCCTCAGGCTGGTATTGGGTGGTCCTCAGGCTAGTATTGGGGGGGTGGGAGGGGTCTTCAGGCTAGTATTGGGGGGGTCAGTCCTCAGGCTGGTATTGGGGAGGGGTCCTCGGGATGGTATTGGGGGTCGGTCCTCAGGCTGGTATTGGGGGGATGGGAGAGGTCCTCAGGCTTGTATTGGGGGGTCAGTCCTCAGGCTGGTATTGGGGGGGTGGGAGGGGTGCTCAGGCTGGTATGGGAGGGGTCCTCAGGCTGGTATTGGGGGAGTCAGTCTTCAGGCTGGTATTTGGGGAGGGGTCCTCAGACCGGTATTGGGGGGGTCAGTCCTCAGGCTGGGATTGGGGGGATGGGAGGGGTCCTCAGGCCGGGAATTGGGGGGGTCAGTCCTCAGGATGGTATTGGGGGTCCTCAGGCTGGTATTGGGGGGGATGGGAGGGGTCCTCAGGCTGGTATTGGGTGGTCCTCAGGCTGGTATTGGGGGGGTGGGAGGGGTCTTCAGGCTAGTATTGGGGGGTCAGTCCTCAGGCTGGTATTGGGGAGGGGTCCTCAGGCCGGTATTGGGGGGGTCAGTCCTCAGGCTGGGATTGGGGGATGGGAGGGGTCCTCCTCAGGCAGGTATTGGGGGGAGGGGTCCTCAGGCTGGTATTGGGGAAGGGGTCCTCAGGCTGGAATGGGGGGGTCCTCAGGCTGGTATAAGGGGGGGAAGGGGTCCTCAGGCTGGTATTGGGAGGATGGGAGGGGTCCTCAGGCTGTTATTGGGGGGAGGGGTCCTCAGGCTGGAATTGGGGGATCCTCAGGCTGGTATTGGGGGGTCCTCAGGCTGGTATTGGTGGATGGGAAGGTCCTCAGGCTGGATTTGGGGGGGTCCTCAGGCTTGTACTGGAGGGGGCCTCAGGCTGGTATTGAGGGGTGGGAGGGGTTCTTAGTCTGGTATTGGGGGGATGGGGGGTCCTCAGGCTGGTATTGGGGGGATGGGAGGGGTCCTCAGGCAGGAATTTGGGGGTCCTCAGGCTGATATTGGGGGGAGGGGTCCTCAGGCTGGTATTTGGGGGGGTTCTCAGGCTGGTATTGGGGGGTCCTTAGGCTGGTATTGGGGGATGGGAAGGTCCTCAGGCTGGATTGGGGGGGTCCTCAGGCTGGTATTGGAGGGGGCCTCAGGCTGGTATTGGGGGGTGGGAGGGGTCCTCAGGCTGGTAATGGGGCTGGTATTGGGGGATGGGAGGGTCCTCAGGCTGGTATTGGGGGGGATGGGAGGGGTCCTCAGGCTGGTATTGGGGAAGGGGTCCTCAGGCTGGAATGGGGGGTCCTCAGGCTGGTATTGGGGGTATGGGAGGGGTCCTCAGGCTGTTATTGGGGGGGAGGGGTCCTCAGGCTGGAATTGGGGGATCCTCAGGCTGGTATTGGGGGGTCCTTAGGCTGGTATTGGGGGATGGGAAGGTCCTCAGGCTGGATGTGGGGGGGTCCTCAGGCTGGATTTGGGGGGGTCCTCAGGCTGGTATTGGAGGGGGCCTCAGGCTGGTATTGGGGGGTGGGAGGGGTCCTCAGGCTGGTAATGGGGCTGGTATTGGGGGATGGGAGGGCCCTCAGGCTGGTATTGGGGGGGATGGGAGGGGTCCTCAGGCTGGAATGGGGGGGTCCTCAGGCTGGTATAAGGGGGGAAGGGGTCCTCAGGCTGGTATTGGGGGGATGGGAGGGGTCCTCAGGCTGTTATTGGGGGGAGGGGTCCTCAGGCTGGAATTGGGGGATCCTCAGGCTGGTATTGGGGGGTCCTCAGGCTGGTATTGGGGGATGGGAAGGTCCTCAGGCTGGATTTGGGGGGGTCCTCAGGCTTGTACTGGAGGGGGCCTCAGGCTGGTATTGGGGGGTGGGAGGGGTCCTTAGTCTGGTATTGGGGGGATGGGGGGTCCTCAGGCCGGTATTGGGGGGTGGGAGGGGTCCTCAGGCAGGAATTTGGGGGTCCTCAGGCTGATATTGGGGGGAGGGGTCCTCAGGCTGGTATTTGGGGGAGTTCTCAGGCTGGAATTGGGGGGTCCTCAGGCTGGTATTGGGGGGTCCTCAGGCTGGTATTGGGGGTTGGAGGGGTCCTCAGGCTGGTATTGGGGGGTCCTCAGGCTGGTATTGGGGGGTCAGGAGGGGTCTCAGGCTGGTATTGGGGGGATGGGGGGTCCTCAGGCTGGTATTGGGGGGGATGGGAGGGGTCCTCAGGCTGGTATTGGGGGGTGGGAGGGGTCCTCAGGCTGGTATTGGGAGATGGGAGAGGTCCTCGGGCTGGTATTTGGGGGATGGTGGGGGTCCTCAGGCTGGTATTGGGGGAGAGTGGGAGGGGTCCTCAGGCTGGTATTGGGGGAATGGGGAGGTCCCCAGGCTGGTATTGGGGGGTGGGAGGGGTCCTCAGGCTGGAATTGGGGGGATGGGGTCTTCAGGTTATAATTGGGGGTTCCTCAGGCTGGTATTGGGGGGGTCAGTCCTCAGGCTGGTATTGGGGGGGTCCTCAGGGTGGTATTGGGGGGCGGGAGGGGTCATCAGGCTGGTATTGGGGGGATGGGGGTCCTCAGGCTGGTATTGGGGGGAGGGGTCCTCAGGCTGATATTTGGGGGAAGGGGTGCTCAGGCTGGAATTGGGGGGGTCCTCAGGCTGGAATTGGGGGGTCCTCAGGCTGGTATTTGGGGGGAGGGGTCCTCAGGCTGGTATTTGGGGGGAGGGGTCCTCAGGCTGGAATTGGGGGGTCCTCAGGCTGGTATTGGGGGGTCCTCAGGTTGGTATTGGGGGTTGGAGGGGTCCTCAGGCTGGTATTGGGGGGGGTCCTCAGGCTGGTATTGGGGGGTGGGAGGGGTCCCCAGGCTGTTATTGGGGGGATGGGAGGGGTCCTCAGGCTGGTATTGGGGGCATGGGAGGGGTCCTCAGGCTGGTATTGGGGGGTGGGAGGGGTCCTCAGGCTGGGATTGGGGGATGGGAGGGGTCCTCGGGCTGGTATTTGGGGGATAGTATATAGTAGATTTAATCAACTGAAAATGTAATGACTTAGATTACATATCTGTAGGGTTGCCATCCATCCGGGTTTCACCCGGACAGCCCAAGTTTGGAGTCGGATGCCCGGGTTTCAGCATGTGAATTCAGTGTGCCCAGTCATTTTGTAACTGCAGGGCTGCCCGTAACAGGTGTTGTACCCTGTGCTAGCGCAGCACAGGGCACACACTCCACGACCCCCTCCGCCACCCATCGCAGGCTGCCCTACAGTTCCGCCATTACTGGCCACACTGAGTTCATTAGCCGCTTGCCGACCGCCTCATGCAACAATGTTTTTTTTATATATTTTTGGGGGGATATTTATTATAGCAAAATGTTAAAAATAATGTGTTTTTTTTTTCAAAATTGTCGCTCTTTTTTTTGCACTGGACTGCATGTGGTATGAACTGGCCCTGAATGGAGAAAGCTGCGTTTTTGACTTTGGATTCTGTAGTTCTGGATCGGAACTTTCAATCCTGTGTCCAGAGTTTACCAGGTGCCTGCAATCTGTGTGAGTACACAGGTGTGTATGGTCATTACATACTCAGGTCTGAGGATAGCTCAGATCTTCTAGGTGGGAGATCGCTCCAAGTGAGGGAGACAGAAGTTCTCACCCAGGAGGCAAAGACAGAGGGTCCCATCAAGGGGTCAGAGGTGGCCAGGAGACAGGTCAGTTCCTATCGGGGTGTCAGGAGTAACCCCAATCCATAGGCCAGAGGTGGGCCATACTGCTAGAGAGCCAAGTATCCAGGAGAACGGGACAACACAGTCACAAAGCGACTGGTTAGAGGTGCAGCGTGGTACTGCAGTTGAAACTAGGTGGGGGAGTCACATGACGCATGTCACAGTGTGGTAGGTTGGAAGCAGAAGCTGTGGGTGAGTGATCGGTGGCCTGGTGCATATGCTGCTATTTTAGCTGATATCAGTGCTGTGCAGGGTGTGTCGGCTCTCTAGGTTTCTTTTTCTTCTGCTGGTGATCTGACCACCTGTGGATAACCCTGCCTACAGGTCCAACTGCTGCCCACTAGTCCCTATGTAGTCTCCTGGTTACTGCTGATACTAGGTACCTTCTGTGCCAATTATGAGAGGTTCCCACCATCCCTGTGCCGAGTTCCCGGGTCTGTACACCTGCTGTGCCCATTAGGGGTTCCCACCATCCCTGTGCTGAGTTCCTGGGTCTGTACACCTGCTGTGCCCATTATGAGGGGTTCTCACCATCCCTGTGCTGAGTTCCCGGGTCTGTACACCTGTGCCCATTAGGGGTTCCCACCATCCCTGTGCTGAGTTCCTGGGTCTGTACACCTGCTGTGCCCATTAGGGGTTCCCATCATCCCTGTGCTGAGTTCCCGGGTCTGTACACCTGCTGTGCCCATTAGGGGTTCCCACATCCCTGTGCTGAGTTCCTGGATCTGTACACCTGCTGTGCCCATTATGAGGGGTTCCCACCATCCCTGTGCTGAGTTCCTGGGTCTGTACACTTGTGCCCATTATGAGGGGTTCCCACCATCCCTGTGCTGAGTTCCCGGGTCTGTACACCCGCTGTGCCCATTATGAGGGGTTCCCACCATCCCTGTGCTGAGTTCCTGGGTCTGTACACCCGCTGTGCCCATTATGAGGGGTTCCCACCATCCTTGTGCTGAGTTCCCGGGTCTGTACACCCGCTGTGCCCATTATGAGGGGTTCCCACCATCCCTGTGCTGAGTTCCTGGGTCTGTACACCCGCTGTGCCCATTATGAGGAGTTCTCACCATCCCTGTGCTGAGTTCCCGGGTCTGTACACCTGCTGTGTCCATTAGGGGTTCCCATCATCCCTGTGTTCCTGGGTATGTACAACTGCTATGCCTGTTATGAGGGGTTTCCCACCATCCCTGTGCTGAGTTCCGAAGTCTATATACCTGCTGTACCCATTATGAGAGGCTCATTCCATCCCTGTGCTTCTGTACTGACTGACCCCAACCTCTGCGCTATTGACATATCCACTGTCCACTTTTAATTTAGCTTAGTCAAATAAGTTAATATTCTTACACTGACATTTGTTTTATTAATCTAAGCAGATTTTATGGGCACAAGACTGCTTTGGGTTTATTTAACCATGTCCCTTTTAAGCCCCTCCCACTGTTGATTCATTTTGGCCACACCCATTGTACTACTCTCCTTGGGGCACCCAAAGGTGTCCCAGGTCTTTTACAATCTGATAGTGTATATGTAAAAAATTGCCTTGCATCGCTAAAGTGTTTGGGGTTGGCTTGAAGAAGAGTTGACAACCTTGGCTGTCGCGCCAGAAGAAAGCAGTAGCATTTTATGGTGATTTCAAGCCTCACCTCTGTGGTGGATTAGAAGGTGTGCTGCCGCAAAAAAAAAAAAAAACAGCGGGGTGGCCTTTAATGAGCTAGTCATAACTGTAAAATTAGGCGATTTTAAGCCTCACCTCCGCAGTGGCTTAGGAGGGTCATCGCTGAGAAGGAAGAAGAGCAGACAAACATTAGAGGCCTTCTGAAAGACCCGCTTCTTGGCTCACTACTTCTTTCCAAAGTGGCACCCTTCCTCATCCGCTATGGAATTGAGGCTTGAACCTAACCTATGCAGTGATTGTGTCCAGGGGTCTCCAAACTATGGCCCTTCAGTTGTTCAGGATCTAGAATTCCCATCGTGCCTCGTCGTGTCTGTGAATGCCAGTTTTACAATGCCTCATGGGACGTGTAGTTCCACAACAACTGGAGGGCCGTAGTTTGGATATCCCTGGTGTAGGCCTTCACTGCATGCTTAACGATTCACTATCGCCAAACTTGAAATGTGTGTGTGTATTATTTACCATCCTATGGCTTATCTATGTATTTACTACACTTCCCCTTCTTGGGCAGGGGGCTGAGGGGGTGGCGCGTTGAACTAAGTCTTTGCCCCGGGTGAAAGAATGTCTAGCTTCGCCACTGGTTGAAGCTGACTGAGCTTATGAACCAGGTGGCTCTGCTTTTTCCAGTGTTTGTATTCTGCTCAAACTAGAGAAGATCCTTGCGTGGGAAAATGTATGTTGGATTGTGGTTTTGCTTTCTGCCTTTATTAATAAAAGTGGTTTACCAGGCCCGAAAATACAGTTCCTGGCTGCTGTGGATTCACTTTATAAAGGCATCTACCACAAGAGCGAACTCCCCCCATGTCACACTTTATTTTCACTTTGTTAGTAAAATTGCTGCTTCCTGACCAATTCAATTTCCCTTCCATGCCTCACTCTGCATTAACCACTTCACATCCGGGCTATGGCCGAACGACGGCCACAGCGTGGACCTGAATTCCCGGGAGGCCGTCATATGACGGCCTCCCCTGTGCACGCTCCCTGCAGGGCGTGCGCTGAGCGCGCTGTGATCACCGACTCACTGAGACTCGGGTGATCACCGATCCAAGTAAGGGGCCGGTCCCGAACCCTTTCCATGTGATCAGCTGTCAGCCAATGACAGCTGATCACGTGATGTAAACAAAAGATCGGTAATCGTTGTTTTTTTTTTTCTACTCACGCTGACAGCGTAAGTAGAAAAAGAGCCGATCACTGGTTAGGATGTGAGGGACATCGGTCCCGAAGTGGAAGAGGCACATCTGCCTCATCAGTGCCACCTAACAGTGCCCACAATGCCACCTATCAATGCCCACCTGTAGTGCCCATCACTGCCGCCCATCAGTGCCCATCACTGCCGCCTCATCAGCGTACATCAATGAAGGAGAAAAATGACCTGTTTTAAATTTTTTTATAACAAAATATAAAAAAATAAAAAAATTTTTAAAAAAAAAAAAATCATTTTTTTACATTTTTTTTTTTTTTTTTTTTTTTTTTTAACAAAAAGTAAAAACTTCAGAGGTGATCAAATACCACCAAAAGAAAGCTCTATTTGTGGTGAAAAATGATAAAAAAATTTCATTTGGGTACAGTGTTGTATGACCGCGCAATTGTCATTCAAAGTGCGTCAGCGTTGAAAGCTGAAAATTGGTCTGGATAGGAGGGGGGTTTAAGTGCCCGGTAAGCAAGTGGTTTAAGCTTCTGAGGTCATACCCCATTAGTTGTGTGTTTTTTATTTCTTTTCATTTCACATTTTCTGTATGAGAGACTTTTTTATTATTCACCATATAACTAATCCTATAAAATAAAGTCCGAGTCAAAGATCCGCCTCACCCGGTTTAGATAAATATTAAAAACTTACCTGAATTCTTTCCAACTGTCAGACTTTCATTTCTCTCTTCTACTTTCAGCGATGGCGTCTGCTGATCTGAGAGCTGAGCTGGACTGTTCCATCTGTCTGAACATTTATACAGATCCTGTAATGTTGGGCTGTGGACACAACTTCTGCCGGGTCTGTATTGCTCGTGTGCTGGATACACAGGTGGAGTCTGGAGAATATTCCTGTCCTCAGTGCAGAGGGAAGTCTCCGCATCGGCCTGTACTGCAGAGTAACATAACACTACGTAACATAGTGGAGAATTTCCTGTCTGCTCAGCGTGTGGACTCTCCTGTACCTGCTGTTAGATCCTGTCTGTTTTGTGAGGTTTCTTTGTGTAATAAACACCGGAGAGTCCACAAAAAGTCTCCAGAACACGTCTTATGTGACCCCACCTTGTCCATGGAGAGCAGGAAATGCTCCATCCATAAAAGGATCCTGGAGTATTACTGCACTGAGGATAATACCTGTGCCTGTATGTTGTGTGTTATTGGAGGACATAAAGGACATGAGATGCAGTCACTGGAGGAGGCTTCTGAGAAGAAGAAGGAGACCCTGAGGAATGTCCTACAGAAGCTTCTGACAAAAAGAGAGGTGATGGAGGAAAGAGTCCAGAGTCTGAGCAAAGTAAAAAAAAAATCCGTTGATGACGCCTGGAGAGTCACTGTTATGTTGACAGATCTCAGTAGACCTCTGGAAGACTTGGAGATGAAAGCCCTGAGGCAAATCTCCAAGCGGACCTCCAGCTCCATCCGGAATCTGGAAATACAGGTGCAGGAGCTGTTCGGGAAGATGGTGGACTTTGAGGAGCTGTATAACAAGGTTTACCCACTGACTGTCCTACAGGAATCAGACATAAGGGACTTGTATGATACTGAGGAGGGATATAATGAGGACAGAGAGATACATGATAGACTCCTCCATGATGGAGGAAATCTGGATGTGGCTAGAATCTTGAGCATCGCTGATCTAGTAACGGGGATAAATGTATCCTTCAATATACAGGAAGCTGCAGACATATTACTGGATGTAAACACAGCTGCTAATATTCTCCATATATCAGATGACCGGAAAACCGTATCCAGGTCAGATAGAAACCAGAACCGTCCAGAAACACCGGAGAGATTTCAGTATTATGCTCAGGTGTTGGGCAGTCAGAGTTTCTCCTCAGGGAGACATTACTGGGAAGTGGATGTCGGGGGATCAGATTGGTGCATAGTCGGGATGTGTTACCCCAGTATAGACAGGAAAGGAGAGCAGTCGGCGATTGGATATAATAAGAAGTCCTGGGGTTTGTACAAGAAAGTTGATCAGTATGAGGTGACACATGACAGTAAAGTGATCCGCTTACCCACCAATCTCTCCAGTAACAGAGTCAGGATCTATCTGGATTATGAGGCCGGGCGGCTGTCCTTTTATGATCTGTGTGAGCCGATCCGACACCTCCACACCTTCACCACCACCTTCACTGAGCCCCTCCATGCCGGGATATTTATATATAAAGGTTATATAAAGATGTGTGGGAGGGAATGAGAAGGGGAAGGAGGCCTGAGCTCTCGGCGGGTGTAATACAATGGGGTTAGCACTGGCGCGGAGGGATTTTGGCACATCACATTACTTGGATAAACAATTGTTTTGGCTTCACTAATGAACTTCCATTCATATGGCTTCACAATTAAAGGCATTTACACTTAACTCTGAGTTCTAATGCAATTGTATTCAATTTTTCATTTTTACTATGATTGTAATTTTTTTTATACTTGGTTTCATTGTTTTAGAGGGATAGAGCACCTATTATATGTTATTAGTCCCGCAGGGTTTTCTATGATAAATATATTTCTATGGGACTTCTCCATCGCTCCTTCTCAGATCACTGTGATTGGCTGGAATAACTCTAGTTATACTGAGGGGTGGGGGATGCACCAGTAACAATACTTTGTGGTGCAATTTGCGTCCATACAAAATGAATGGGTGCAAATCACACTGCAAACAAAAAATGTGGTGCAATTCCTGTGCAAATCGCATGCAGTTTGCCGCACTGCTCCTGTGTAATCCCCAGGCTGAAATCACTATGGGTGGGGAAACTGCATACGATTTGGACAGAAATCGCACCGCATTTCAGTTCAAGTGGCAAAACTCGCCATAAATGATCGGTTCTTGTTATCAGCGAGTACTTGAAAAGTATCAGTACTCGCCGATTTAAAAAAAAAAAAGGCATTGGTGCATTCCTAGCAAGGGGGATGTGATCTATCTATCGTGGAGAGGGAATAGAGTCCCTGTCAGGTTTTTATTGCTGTCTCCATCCCAGAGAGAGCCCCCCTCTATATATGTCCCAGGGAATGTTATCGCCCAAAGTGAAAGAGAATCCCAAATTCTGAATTGTTACCAGAACTGGAAAAGAGGGGAAATCCTCCAATGGGGACACTAGTTCTGGTGACAACCAGGGATTTCCTCGCTTTGGAGGCATTTCCTGTTTTGGTTATTGGACAGGAAGTGAAGGGAAGTCTCCCTAATGGTAAACCGATGGTAATAAAATATAGCCCTCTCTTACGCACTCCAAAATGAACAAAAAGTTTTTGCCTTTTTAGTTCTACTTTAATTTTCCAAACAGGAAGTTACCATGTTATATCATCAATTCCTCCCCCCCCGACCCGACGTTCTGCCCCCCTCCTCATGGTGGCGCTATGTCCAGCCATGATCAGACACAGAGGGTGGAGATGATCCATCAGTACAGAGAATGCAGTGCGGGATGGGATGGGACAGGATGTGGTCACCTCTACATCTAGGTGAGGTCACATGACCCCATGTGGGGGGAGGGGACTGGGAAGGACAGAAGTGAGCGTCTGGTAGATGGTGATGAGCTCCGTCTGTACTGGGAGGACTCGTGGAGATCGGGGGAGGGGTGAAGGGTGACAATAGAGCAGGTTGGGGGGAGGGGCAGAGGAAGAGAAGCGGTATAACCTGGTGTGTGTGTACAGAGCCGCAAAGAGCTGCTCTGTACATCCTTCTCTGTACATCCTGTGCTCTACATCCTTCTCTAGGATGTACAGGACATAGAAAGGAGACACATACTGCTAATATTTGATCACACACTAACCTGTCTGCGTCCTACACAATTGTATTATAGGAAGTATGGTGGCTTCCATTGCTAACTACTTCTAAAGAATACCGATTCCCTGGCTGTCATTCTGATCCAATGGCTTCAACAAGTATTCTGATTGGTAGTTTTAAATAAACTTGGATTTCTTCCTCTGCTGATTGTTCCAGGTCAGTGTCTCAAAGTACTGAGACAATACCAGAGACAGCCAGGCAAACAGCATTGTCTTCTTCATAGTCCCCTCAGTACAAGTTTCCTTTAAATTCTCAGCATGGGAGTCTCTTTGTGTGTGTTTTTTTTCTCTTTTCATTTTCCTGAAATACAAAATGCTTAAAAAGAACAATAATGTGTTTAGATCAACTTTATAAAAAAAGGTTTTGGGAATATTTTCTAATTTATAAATCTTTTCGTGTCACTTTTTTTCTATAACTTTTTTATATATACTAGTGCAAATATTTCCATTTGATGACATGACTCGGTGTCACTGGAAATTCTGTGCTTCCCCATCAGACAGACCAGCTGACTTTTGAGTTGTCTCTCTCTCATTGATCCTCCACACAAAGCTGTATGTAAGTAAAGGCGGGGAGGTGGGCGTGTCCTTCCTCTTACTCTTCCAGCTGGGTGTGGCCTGAATAGCAGGAGATCAAATTGCAGAGTTCACAGCACATAAGTCAGTAACTGGAGGAGTACTGACCCAATAGCACCACCTGCTGTCTGCACTTGGCATATGTGAAATATTTGTTTACAATATTTTATATTTACCTGGTATAAAAAAAACCTGACCATAATCATTTTTATATATAATGAAAAGGTTCAGATTCAACAGAATACATTCACCAACCCTAAGGAAGTAGCAACCACACCTCTAGTCTCTACAATGAAGTTCTATTGGGAGCAAACCCATCAGAGGGAGGAGTTTGTGCAGATGGTGTTGTATCAATAAAGTTATTTGTCAGACCGGAATTCTGAGTGTGGCTATTGCTGTTTTTTTTGTTTTTTTTGTTTTTTTTGGAGTTGGTGCACATTTAGCTTGGATGAGCCAAATATCCCCACCATCATATCCCCAAGTCCTGATTTCATGGTTCAAATGAAAAGTACAATGGTTTATGGTTTCTTATAATATAGCAATTAAAAATGTAAACATTTATAATCTGATCCATGTGTTTGTTTTCATTTTGTATAAAAACTTTATTTTAGAAATGTAATGCCGCGTACACACGACCGGACTTTTCGGCATCAAAGGTCCGACGGAACGAATCCGTCGGACAATTCGATGGCGTGTGTGTGGGCTTCATCGGACCTTTTCTGTCTCAAAATCTGACGGACTTTAGAAATAGAACATGTTTCAAATCTTTCCGACGGACTCGATTCCTATCGAAAAATCCATTTGTCTGTATACTAGACCGACGGACCAAAAACGACGCAAGGGCAGCTATTGGCTATGAACTTCCTTATTTTAGTCCGGTCGTACGTCATCACGTTCGACACTATCGGACTTTGGTGTGATCGTGTGTAGGCAAGTCCATTTCGTTGGAACTCCGTTGAAAAGTCCTTCGGAGTTCAGTCCGATGAAAAGTCCGCTCGTGTGTACGCGGCATGAGGGTGCATCTGTGGCACTCAGTTTATAAGGCATGCTGGGATTTTTTGGGTCTCCAGACCGGACAAGTAGCCTGACTCGGCCCAGTTTACCTTCCAAGTGCTGTCATGTCCATCCTCCGGTTAAAGTTGCCACTTCATCCCTTTATAACAGAACATATGAATTACACAGGTTCTGTGGCTGATTAAGGTGGTAGTTAAACTCACTTGGTGCCTTATTTGCGCTAAATTGGCCTCAGAACCTGTGTAATTCATATGTGTTTGGGTTTAAAGGGATGAGGTGGCAACCCTATGGTCCGGTGTCCTTTCTAAGAGAGAACGTGGGCATGATGACATTGTTACAAGTATTTAGAGATTGATGGTAAAAGTGATTTCGGGTCGGAGAAGTGGAAATCTTCAGTCCAATGAATAGATTGCCACCTCTGCCAACACTTCCACCCCCCCGACACAGACGGTTCTACAACCTGCTGCCTCCATTGTGCCAGTATAAAAATCACCAAATAAATGTGCTGAGAGGAAAAATGAACAGAACTGGGAGACGACAAACTCAGGACAGGGGGAGCACAGAAGATTCCGGCACCCGGAGCAGAGCGCTCCCACGAGCAGCAGAAGGTTCCATGGGAATGATAAGGAGAGAAATCTCCACAGACCTGGGATAGGGATCTCCATAGGGAAGATGACTGGAGAGGGAGGGAGGGGCGGTACCTAGGAATGGAGGGCAGGAGAGGAGAGTTATAGAGGAAGGAGAAGAGTTTACGATAAAAATTCACTCATATTAAAAAGGTGACAAAACCTGAGCACAAGGATAAGAAGTCATCCAGATAGGGCTGCAACTAACGAATATTTTCATAATCGATTAGCTGGCCGATTATTGTTTCGATTAATCGGTTAATAACCTTAAAGAAGTGGTGTATAATTTAGTTAATATATAAAGTTTAAAAAAAAGGCAATTTATTCTTAAATATCTCTATGCAGTGGTATAGTTCGGAAGCAAAATATCTAATCCACTCTGAGAATAACAGACAGAAGAGATATACTGTATATACTATTAGAGGAGATATATACTATTAGAGGAGATATATATACCATATATACTCGAGTATAAGTCGAGATTTTCAGCCCTTTTTTTGGGCTGAAAATGCCCCCCTCGACTTATACTCGAGTCACCGCCGTCTGCCTACATCATCAGCGTGTCACGCAGGCAGACGGCAGCCAGCGTGTGCTATTACTATTCGGCGGCCAATTACTGTTCAAAAGCCGCGCTTCCTCCTCGTCTGTGATAGGCAGAAGACTCCATTTCCCAGCAGTCAGTGTACAGCCTATCACAGACATTCTCTCATCCTCGTCCGTGGTATGAGGATGAGAGAATGTCAGCTGACCGCTGACTGCTGGGAAATTGAGTTTTCTGCCTATCACGGACGAGGAGGAGGCGCGGCTTTTGAACAGTGAATGGCCGCCGAATAGTAATAGCACATGCTGAGCGGTGCAGAGCGGCACACGGAGGCATGCACAGGACACAGGTAGGATGCACACATACACAGGACACAGGTACAGGACACATGACACATGCACCTATACACAGGACACATGCACAGGACACAGGGAGGTATACAGCTGCAGATGGGCATTGTTGACCCTCTTTTTCCACTTACAGTAGCTGCTGCATTTCTCACCCTCGTCTTATACTCGAGTCAATAGGTTTTTCCCATTTTTTTGTGGTAAATTAGGGCCTTAACTTATACTCGGATCGACTTGTACTCAAGTATATACGGTACTGTATATACTATTAGAGGAGAAACAGTGGGGAACGGAAAGTATTCAGACCCCCTTAAATTTTTCACTCTTTGTTATATTGCAGCCATTTGCTAAAATCATTTAAGTTCATTGATTGAGTGCTCAGGACCTTAGACTGGGCTGAAGGTTTACCTTCCAACAAGACAATGACCCTAAGCACACAGCTAAAATAACGAAGGAGTGGCTTCGTGACCATTCTTGAAAGGCCCAGCCAGAGCCCTGACTTAAACCCAATTGAGCATCTCTGGAGAGACCTAAAAATGGCCGTCCACCAACATTTACCATCCAACCTGACAGAACTGGAGAGGATCTGCAAGGAGGAATGGCAGAGGATCCCCAAATCCAGGTGTCAAAAACTTGTTGCATCTTTCCCAAAAAGACTCATGGATGTATTAGATCAAAAGGGGGCTTCTACTATATACTGAGCAAAGGGTCTGAATACTTAGGACCATGTGATATTTCAGTTTTTCTTTTTTAATAAATCTCCAAAAATGTCAACAATTCCGTGTTTTTCTGTCAATATATGGTGCTGTGTGTACATTAATGAGGAAAAAAATGAACTTTATTGATTTTAGCAAATGGCTGCAATATAACAAAGAGTGAAAAATGTAAGGGGGTCTGAATACTTTCCGTCCCCACTGTATATACTGTATATACTATGAGAGAAGATATATACTATGAGAGGAGATATATACTATTAGAGGAGATATATACTATTAAAGGGTGAATCTGGTAAATATTATCAGACTTATTATTTAAAAAAACAATGTCTTCCTTAAATTTTTTTTAAGAACGTTCTTTCGATTTTCTAATCGTTAGTGGGGTCAGATCGACATTCATTTTCAACCACAGTGACAGGAAAATTTAGAATTAATAGAAAACTTCTTGGTCAAAGGAATTCTCAGACAGTGGATGTGGTTTTCGTTCAGAAAGTGCATTCATTTTAAAAACAGAAAAAAACAAGTGAAAATTTCAAACAACATTCTTTCATTCAGCGAATGTACAAAGATTTTTCGTCTGAATATTCTCGTCTGAAGATTGATCCGTGTGGCCAGCATAAGGCTCGGTACACACCTGTGCAGTTTGCTTTTGATCTGTTTCTGCAGTGCTTTTTGCTGTGCGTTTTGATTTTTGCGCACGTGATTTTGCGGCGATTTGCGTTTTTGCATTTTTTTTTTTTGGACAATTTGTTGTTGGGCAGATTAAAAACACAAATTGCTGCAAAAACGCATTACATGCTTTTCTTCAGCTTCTCCATTGAAGTATATTGAACCAAAAAAAGCACCGTTTTGCGTTAAAAATTCCAAAAAGGCAGCGGCTAAAAAAAAGCATAGATGTGAACGCGTCCCATAAGAAACCATGTAAAATGAACTGTAGTGCGTTTCTGCAAAAAACACCAAAAAACACATAGATGTGAACCAGGTCTAAGACGTTTAGTAACATAATGGGGTAAAAAAAAACTAAAATTAGCCCTTTATAGTACAAAAAAAGCAAATAATCACTACTGTAATAAGTTCGTTTTTTTTTTTTTTTTACTGTAGAACTGTGACATTAATATTTACAGTAGCAATTTGCTCTTTTTGTACTATAAAGGGCTCATTTTTATTTTTTTTTTTTTAACTCCATTATGTTACTGGCTGATTAATCGATTATGAAAAAATGAACAGCACAGATCCCAGTACTTCCGGTTCTGGCCGACTTTATCAAAGTCACGTGGGCAGTGACGATACACATCAGGGAAGAGTCAGCTGTCATCACTTCCGGCCGCGGCCGAGACCGGAAGTACTGGGATCTGTGCTGTTCATTTTATGCTGTACATGTAAGTTACTATGTTGTTTTGAATACTACACAATGGGGATACTCCTTTCTATTGCATGCCTCCACCCAACTTGCTGAACTTGAGGCCTTCCATTGGAGATTTGCCAGACCTGTGACGATCGGAGGAGACAGATCGATTGATGGCGTTTCATCCACTTCCTGATTGCAGGCTCGAATTGACCCCCTAGGGGTCTTTGCTAGAGGTGAGAGGCTGGGGGGAAACGTGTGGCGCACCACGGAGTACGGTTATTTAGAGGACTCTGTCACCTATCATTGTTTGCACTTGCACTTTTTTCATCTATTTTTTGCACAAACTGTTTTATAAAGACTCACTTTGTTCACGTTGGAACTGTATTACATTAATTGGATTGACTTGTGGCTATTTTTATAGCGTTTCTGCACTTTTTTGCACTTTATGCGATTTTTGTTATTGCATGCGACTTTTTTTTACCTCATGCGATTTTTCTCAATTTTTTCTAAATTTGAGATATTTTTTTTTTCATCTTGATGCACTTTTAGACTATTTTTGGATTTATTCACCTTCATTTGAATTGTCTATTTATTTATTTGACATCATATTTCATGAATTTAACTGTTATTTATCCGATGTCACTTTTTATGAATCTAATGGATGTTTAGTCACTTTATTTATGTGATTTTGCTCTTTACGTATATGCACTTTACTTGAAGAATTGGATTATATTTATTTTATCACGTTTGTGCACTTTGAGTTAGCGCCACATATCTCTATTTACCTCAGCTCCTCTCTCGCACCACTTCCTGGTCACACTGTGATGACATCATCAAGCTCCTCCCAGGTTTCATCATAACAGTGTGACCAGGAAGTGGTGTGAGAGGAGCGGAGAACAATGAGGGAGGTAGAGGATGGCTCTGGGTGACTTCTTATCCTTGTGCTCAGGTTTTATCACCTTTTTTAATATGAGTGAATTTTTATCCTAAACTCTACTCCTTCCTCTATAACTCTCCTCTCCTGAAGTACTGCTGGAGGGCTCTGCTCCTTCCTCTATAACTCTCCTCTCCCGAAATACTGCTGGAGGACTCTGCTCCTTCCTCTGTAACTCTCCTCTCCTGAAATACTGCTGGAGGGCTCTGCTCCTTCCTCTATAACTCTCCTCTCCTGAAATACTCTGCACTGCTGGAGGGCTCTGCTCCTTCCTCTGTAACTCTCCTCTCCTGAAATACTGCTGGAGGACTCTGCTCCTTCCTCTATAACTCTCCTCTCCTGAAATACTGCTGGAGGACTCTGCTCCTTCCTCTATAACTCTCCTCTCCTGAAATACTGCTGGAGGACTCTGCTCCTTCCTCTATAACTCTCCTCTCCTGAAATACTGCTGGAGGACTCTGCTCCTTCCTCTATAACTCTCCTCTCCTGAAGTACTCTGCACTGCTGGGAATGGTGAGTTGCTCCCTATGTTGGGATCACATATACACATATATATATGACGGAAGGTCGGACACATTGGAGGGGGAAGTTCTTATATGTAATTATTATTATTATTATTATTATTATACGAGATTTATATAGCGCCAACAGTTTACTCAGCGCTTTACAATGTATAAGGGGGACAACACAATTACAGTACAGTTCAATACAAAAGGTACAGGAGGGCCCTGCTCGTAGAGCTTACATTCTAAAAGGGAGGGGGTGGTGGTACAAAAGGTAATAGCTGCAAAGAATGATTTGATGGGGGTGGCTCAGGGACAGTTATGTGGGTGTGGGATAGGCTTCCCTGAATAAATGAGTTTTCAAGGATCTCCTAAAGGTGGACAGGGTAGGGGCTGATCGGACATACTGGGGCAGGGAATTCCAGAGGATGGGAGAGGCTCTGGAGAAGTCCTGGAGGCGAGCATGGGAGGAGGTAACAAGGGAGCTAGAGAGCAGGAGGTCCTGGGAGGAGCGGAGGGGGCGATTTGGGCGATATCTGCAGATGAGGTTGGTGATGTAGGTGGGGGCGATGTTGTGAATGGCCTTGTATGTTATGGTTAGCATTTTGAATTTTACACGGTGGGGTAGGGGAAGCCAGTGAAGGGATTGGCAGAGAGGAGCAGCAGTCACGGATCGATTAGTGAGGTGTATTAGTCTAGCAGCAGCATTCATAATAGACTGAAGGGGGGATAGCCTGCTTAAGGGTAGGCCATTAAGGAGAGAGTTGCAATAGTCGAGGCGGGAAATAATCAAGGAGTGAATAAGTTGTTTTGTAGTGTCATTAGTCAGGAAGGGTCGAATTTTGGAGATGTTGCGGAGGTTAAGGCGGCAGGATTTAGCCAGTGATTGGATATGGGGGCTGAAGGAGAGGTCAGAGTCAAGGATTACACCCAGGACTCTGGCATGTGTGGAGGGACCAATGGTTGAATGTAATGAGAAATGTTGCTCTCAGTGAGAAGACTGCGGTGAGGACACATTGTTAGATATGACTTGTGTCTGAAGGGAACAGCAAGGTCCAGTTCTACTGATCACTGTCACTGATGAACCGCAATGACAACGTCTTTTATCCCATACTCACTGATATCTTATGGTGATTGGTCCTTTAACCACCTCAGCCCCGGAAGATTTTACCCCCTTCCTGACCAGAGCACTTTTTGCGATACGGCACTGCGTCGCTTTAACTGACAATTGCGCGGTCGTGCGACGTTCCACCCAAACAAAATTGACGTCTTTTTTCCCCCACAAATAGAACTTTCTTTTGGTGGTATTTGATCACCTCTGCGGTTTTTATTTTTTGCGCTATAAACAAAAAAAAGAGCGACAATTTAAAAAAAAAAAAACCGCAATATTATTGACTTTTTGCTATAATAAATATCCCCCCAAAAATATATAAAAAAAGATTTTTTTTTCCCTTGGGGCTGCAAGTAGTGGGCTGTTGGATTTCCGGAGGGTCTCCAGAGGACTTGTGGATGACTGTGACGGATGGTTCTCCCTCTGCAATCCATCTGCAGCCGTGAGGTGTGTGATTTTTGCTGAGAGATCGACATTGTAACAAATATCCCGCTGGACTGACTAGCTAGCTGGCTGGTCGGCCTTTCAATTATCATTATATCATTAGTAAATATCCCCCAAAAAATATATAAAAAAAACAATTTTTTTCCTCAGTTGAGGCCGATACGTATTCTTCTACATATTTTTGTTAAAAAAAAATTGCAATAAGCGATTATTGATCGGTTTGTGCAAAAATTATAGCATTTACAAAATAGGGGATAGTTTTATGGCATTTTTATTAATTTTTTTTTTTTTTTAAATGGCGGCGATCAGCGATTTTTATTGTGACTGCGAAATTATGGCGGACGCATCGGACATTTTTGACACATTTTTGGGACCGTTGTCATTTATACAGCGATCAGTGCTAAACAAATGCACCGATTACTGTGTAAATGACACTGGCAGTGAAGGGGTTAACCACTAGGTGGCAGTGTAAGGGGTGTGTTTCTAACTGTGAGTGGGATGGGCTGTTTGTGCCACGTGACTGATCTCTGCTCCGATGACAGGGAGCTGTGATCAGTGTCCTGTTTACATTAGCATCTCCCCGTTCTTCCTCTCCGTGAGGCGATCGCGGGTATCCCTCTTAAAGCCTCTTAAAGGGGAACGTACAGGTACGTGGTTCTTATTCTTATTTTTTTGGAGAGTAACTACCTGGATACTGTTTTTTTTTTTTTGCAAAA
The DNA here is from genome assembly GCA_037952925.1 of Lithobates clamitans. Taxonomy (NCBI): domain Eukaryota; kingdom Metazoa; phylum Chordata; class Amphibia; order Anura; family Ranidae; genus Lithobates; species Lithobates clamitans. The sequence goes on from JBBGZY010002839.1 coordinate 40,725, forward strand.
TCTTTTTTATTAAAATTTTCATTAGCATACAAAATTAGCCCACGCAGGGGCCAAACCTTGCCCACGCAGGGGCAGTTCTTCTGATGCGGCAACATACCGCAACAGGGAACAACATACAACATAAACAAACTTATACTATAACCCCAATGTGGGGAGAGGTTCAGTTCAGGAGAATCTGTGCTCAAATTGGTACCAACAGGATAATGCAACATGAGAGTAGTTTGGGTCAATATACTAACAGACTAGAGATATAGTGTTAATCTAGGAATTGGTTAATGCATCAGTTGCCGTGGTATTATCATCTAGCCAGCAGGTCCATTCCTTTTCAAATTTTTGTGGACAACCCCTGCCCGAGTAGGTGGCTTTATACAGGGGTAAACTGGCATTCGCTAGGCTTTTCCAGAATCTGACAGACCTGAATACTGTTTAATACTGAGCTGATACTGAAGTTCACAAAGTAGACGTTTATGCAGCAGAGTCGCAGAGAAGTTGAGACCTATAGATTGTATAAAATTCTTACCTTTTTTTTGGGTACTGTTTCATACTGAGCTGATACTCAAGTTCACGAAGCAGAGTTGCAGAGAAGTTGAGACCTACAGATTGTTTAAAATTTCTAAATCCCTTTTTTTTTTTTTTTTTTGGAGAGTAACTACTTTTGGTGCAATATCTCCTATCTCCTACTTCTGTGTGTGGTGGGTTTTTTTTATTTTATTTATTTATTATGTCGAAATTTAAGGAGGGTAAAGGTACAACTATTACTACTTCTATTAAAGCTATGTCCAATTCTAGAGGACCAGCGAATGCTGGAGTGGTGTCTACCTCTGCTTCTCTCTATAGAGCGACTACAAGAGCAGAAACTGCAAAAGGAATTGCCGCTCGCCAGGATGACACTTACTCAATGCCAGCCCACCATGGACAACTGGAGGACTGCAGGGTGGTCTCTCGCATAGAAGCGCCCTCCTCACAAACCACCAAGATGGATCCCCAGCCTATGCCGTATCCTTGTGGGGACAATGAAAGCCCCCCTGAGTTCATCCTCTTCTATGCTCAACGTAACACTAACTCTTTAACTGTTCAAATCGCCCAAACAGATCCTAGTCCGAAATCAACTGAAGGGGAGAGTACAGTCGGAAAGGCTTTTCAACCCACATTAAGGGATGTTTATTTTTTTGATACAACATTGCTCTTCCTCCCTCTCTGTGCTCACAGGCCAGGTTCAGGCCTAACTAAGATCTTAGAAAACAGGGTGAGTGGCATAGAGGATACTTTTCCTCCCATGGTAACGGAGATGAAGGCAGCTTCCCGCAAGTTAAATACTACTATCTGTAAAATTGAGGACGTTGAGAATCGTTTACGCTCTAATAATGTCCGAGTGTTGGGCATACCAGAGAATGCAGAGGGTAATGACCCAGTTAGCGTTGCTGAACGATGGCTTATTGAAATCTTCGGCAAGGAACATTTCTCTCCATTACTCGTAATAGAACGTGCCCACCGGGTCCCTACCCATTTTCAGAAAATGGGGAAAAACACTTTGACCTTTTTTAATACGTCTTCTAAATTATAGAGACAAAGAAAATATTCTGCGGCAGGCACGGGTCCTAAATGATATTAAATATAATGGAGCCAAAATTATGTTTTTTCCTGACTTTTCACCAGAGGTTCAGAAACAGAGGGCAATTTTTCAAGAGGTGAAGAAACGTTTGTTACTCCAAGGGCTCAAATATTCAATGCTAAACCCTGCCTGTCTGCGAGTGAACTATGAAGGCAAATACAAATATTCCAATAACCACAGGATGCACAGGACTGGCTTGATGGTCAGGTTAAAACTCAGACTTTGGGGTCATAGGTTCACCCCTCTAGAAAATTTTAGATTTGCGATCTACCATATGTTAGGTAAATTTAGTAACTTGTTCGTTAGGAAGGTTAGGTTTGCCTCTGTTCCAGCTTGGCTGACGTTGCGTGTGTTTCCGTACTGACCGGTGGGTGTCGCTGTTATCACTGGTTAGTGTTGGAAAGGCGTATGGATGCTCTTCTGTCCCGGAGACAACTCGGTGGAGGTGGTCCTCCGAGTTGCATTCTGGGCGAGGGTATATATGGGACAGACGCCATTTTTTTGGGGTTCGTTTTACAGCCACCTGCTGGCCCTCCTGGCCGACAGGTATGCGTTAGCTATCTTGTGGTCCTCCGTTTTGGAGGCCCACATCGCTGCGGCGCAGGGGTGGGCCCAGAAGCTTGTCTGGGGCCTACCACAGCGGCCGAGGAATGGTCCTGAGCTGTCTATCCAGAGTGAAGAAGCTGGACAACCGAGGAGATCCCGGGGGAGGACCCTTCATGGAAGAATCACGCAACGTGCTGGTCTGGAGAGGTGACTCGGTTGGAGGACGTATCCTAAAGTAACTACACAGCATAGTGTTGCCGGGTTGGCTTAAAGGTTCAGGCACTGTGACTGACGTTCATTGCAAAGAAAAACCAATACATCCTGTGGCAGAGGATCGTACAGGTTCATCCCAAACAAGTCTGTGGCAGAGACATTTGTTCGTGCTACGTACTGGCTGCTAGGCAAGTGAGAGAGGCCTATCCAGGCGAGCAAGGAGTGTGTCCCACGAGGGGAGCGCATTCTATTCTAGTATCTAAATTCTACCACGACATTTGTCAAGAATCCTATAAGAAGATATTTGAGTTTCTTCTGCAGTTTCCCTTCTGCCTCTTTCCTGCTACTTCCTTGTTAAATTGTTTAATAAAGCACTCGAGTGTTGGTGCGTGTATCGACCAGAGGTAAACTCAACGTAACCCTAGACCCGGTGCCGGTGAAACAGAGGGAAGGAGAGTGAAGGTAACAAGCCCGCTTAAATCAGCAGCTCCACCGAGAGTTATTGCTACGTGTGTCTGTATGTGTGTGTATATGTGTGTGTATATGTGTGTGTGTGTGTGTGTGTGTGTATATATATATATATATATATATATATATATATATATATATATATATATATATATATATATATATATATATATAAACACAGTATCTCGCAAAAGTGAGTACACCCCTCATATTTTAGTAAATATTTTTTTCTTTTCATGTGACAACACTGAAGAAATGACACTTTGCTACAATGTAAAGTAGTGAGTGTACAGCTTGTATAACAGTGTAAAATTGCTGTCCCCTCAAAATATCTCAACACACAGCCATTCATGTCTAAACCGCTGGCAACAAAAGTGAGTACACCCCTAAGTGAAAATGTCCAAATTTGGCCCAATTAGCCATTTCTCCTCCCCGGTGTCATGTGACTCATTAGTGTTACAAGGTCTCATGTGTGAATGGGGAGCAGGTGTGTTAAATTTGGTGTTATTGCTCTTACTCTCTTACTGGTCACTGGAAGTTCAACATGGCACCTTATGGCAAAGAACTCTTTGAAGATCTGAAAAAAAGGATTGTTGCTCTATATAAAGATGGCCTAGGTTATAAGAAGATTGCCAAGACCCTGAAACTGAGCTGCAGCATGGTGGCCAGGACCATACAGCGATTTAACAGGACGGGTTCCACTCAGAACAGGCCTCACCATGGTTGACCAAAAAAGTGTAATGCACGTGCTCAGCGTCATATCCAGAGGTTATCTTTGGGAAATAGACGTATGAGTGCTGCCAGCATTGCTGCAGATGTTGACGGGGTGGGGGTCAGCCTGTCGGTGCTCAGACCATACGCCGCACACTGCATCAAATTGCCTCTTCTAAAGATGATGCACAAGGAAGCTCCCAAACAGTTTGCTGAAGACAAGCAGACTAAGGACATGGATTACTGAAATCATGTCCTGTGGTCTGATGAGACCAAGATAAACTTATTTGGTTCAGATGGTGTCAAGCGTATGTGGTGGCAACCAGGGGAGGAGTACAAAGACAAGTGTGTCTTTCCTACAGTCATGGTGGTGGGAGTGTCAGTCTAGGGCTGCATGAGTGCTGCCAGCACTGGGGAGCTACAGTTCATTGAGGGAACCCTGAATGCCAACATGTACTGTGACATACTGAAGCAGAGCATGATCTCCTCCCTTCGGAGATTGGGCCGCAGGGCAATATTCCAACATAACGACCCCAAACACATCTCCAAGACGACCACTGCCTTGCTAAAGAAGCTGAGGGTAAAGGTGATGGACTAGCCAAGCATGTCTCCAGACCTAAACCCTATTGAGCATCTGTGGGGCATTTACAAATGGAAGGTGGAGGAGTGCAAGGTCTCTAACATCCACCAGCTCTGTGATGTCGTCATGGAGGAGGGGAAGAGAACTCCAGTGGTAACCTGTGAAGCTCTGGTGAACTCCATGGCCAAGAGGTTTAAGGCAGTGCTGGAAAATAATGGTGGTCACACAAAATATTGACACTTTTGGTCCAATTTTGACATTTTCACTTAGGGGTGTACTCGCTTTTGTAGCCAGCGGTTTAGACATTAATGGCTGTGTGTTGAGATATTTTGAGAGGACAGCAAATTTACACTGTTATACAAGCTGTACACTCACTACTTTACATTGTAGCAAAGTGTCATTTCTTCAGTGTTGTCACATGAAAAGATAGAATAAAATATTTACAAAAATGTGAAGGGTGTACTCACTTTTGTGAGATACTGTGTCTGTGTAATAAATATATATATTGCCTAAAGTGTATTATATACTGTACACCACTGAATGCACTGTACTGTATCTATAGTCTACACTGAATTCAGAATGAGTGTATATATATATATATATATATACTCATTCTGAATTCAGTGTAGACTATAGATACATAAATATACACACAGTCTAGTGTGTGTGTGTGTGTGTGTGTGTGTTATATACACTGCCTGCTCTAAATAACTTGCCTGTCTAATTTTAGCTCAATCTCTCTCTCCGTCCATGCCAACAACACTACACACGGCCGCCGTTTGAAGCAGCCTTATACTTGTATAGTGTGGGGTGTGGACTTAGTCCCCCTGAGCCATGATTGGCCAAGGGCAACCTGCCTTTGGCCACTTATGGCTCTCGCAGCAGAGCGCACTGTGATTGGCCAAAGCATGCAGGTCAGGTGCATGCTTTGGCCAATCATAAGGTGTCAATGCACTTGCAGTGCATTATGGGGCATTCCGTGGCGCTCGAATTTTCAATGAATGCCCCATATGTTCGGTTTGTTTGCCAGCAAATAAACACCCGATGTTTGAGTCGAACTTACTTTCGACTTTGAACCGCGGGCTCATCCCTAAGGGCAACCCACAGGATTGGTCCCTGGATTCTATTAAAGCCTTTAAGTCCCTCAAGGTCACTTTTGCTACAGCTCCTGTGCTGGCACATCCTGATACTACGTTACCTTTCATTCTTGAGGTTGATGCATCTGAGACTGGAGTAGGCGTCCCCCTGTCTCAACGTCATACATCTGAGAGCACTATGCATACTTGCATCTACTTTGCTAAGAAATTGTCTCCTGAAGAATGCAATTACAAGATTAGGGACAGAGAATTGTTAGCCATTATTTTAACTCTTAAGGAATGGAGGCATCTCCTCGAGGGTACCACCGTGCCGGTCCTCATTTTGACTGACCATAAGAATCTCATATTTTTGGCAAAACGCTTATCTCCCAGAAGGGCACGACGGGCCCTTTTCCTTTCAAGCTTCAATTACATAGTCTCATTCTTACCCGGTACAAAGAATATAAGGGTTGATGCATTATCACATCAGTTCTCCTCCTCTTCCAAGAGGGAGTCGGTTCCTACTCCTGTGATACCTCTGGATTGCATTTTATCCACTATTTGCATTAGTCTAACTTTACCTTTTGGGTGAGAGAATTCTGGCCTCTCAGATCCATTCTCCTCCTGAAAAACCTTGTGACCGCTGCTTTGTCCCCGGGAATCTCCACACTGCTTTGCTTCAGACCCACCATTCATCTAAGGCAGCTGGGCACCCAGGGAAGAACCAACTCGTATTGTCTATGTCTCAACAATTTTGATGGCCTAGTCTCCAGGCAGATGTAACCCCCTTTGTAGCCGCTTGTTCTGGGTGTGCTCAAAATAAACACCACAACATCTTTCAGTGAGCCTCCTACAACCCATACCTAGTGGCGAGAGGCCTTGGACTTGTCTATTGATTTTATTGTGGATTTACCCAACACAGTTATTCTCATGGTGGTTGACCGTTTTTTGAAAATGTTTAATTGTATTCCATTAAAGAAGTTGCCTACGTACAAAGAACTGGCATCAGTATTTGATCGGGTGGTCTTTTGATTACATGGGTTACCTAAAATGATCATCTCAGATGGGCAATTAGTTTGTGTCCAGGTTTTGGTGAGCCTTGTGTGCTCTTGGGTCTCATCCTCGGATGTACATGCTCCTTCCCTCCTCCGTGCTTTCTATAGACATTTTCCCCCTCAAGCCTAGTGCCCCTCTGAGAGGGAGGGGTCATTGAGGAGGAGTACTGTCAGTGCTGGGCTTTTGGCAGCTCTCTTCTCAGTTCTCAGGCTGATCAGCTGTCAGATATAACCAGTTACTCATTGTTTCCACAGTGACTCACCTGGCTACCATTACCTGCCTCATTAGTCCAGCCTACAGCCAGCCCCTCTTGGCTATTTAAACTACCTTGTTCATTCCTTAGGTGCCTTTTCCTTGGTCAACATATCCAGTGTGTCTCTGCTGTGTTCCTGTTTGACTTTGCCCGGCTGACATTTCTTCTGGTTCCTGATCCTGATCTTTAGCTTCTGATTACGCTGATTCCTGGCTCCCTGATTCTGGCTCATCTGATTACCCGTTTTGGCTTCCTAACCCTGGCTTCTGTTTTTGACTACATTCCTGGTTTGTATTATTTTACTATTACATTAAAGGTGTGATTTTTACTGCATTTTCTTTCTATCGCTGCCTGGTTCATGGTCCCTGACAGTGCCACATTCCTTCAACTTCAATCCTAAAATCAGGTTCCTTCAAAAAGAAGCATCCCAAGGCCTGCCCCAGAGGGGCTTCTATTAAACCCTCCTTAAAGCGAAGTTCCCCCTAAAAATAAATAAATAAATGTTAAATTCAGCAGCTACAAATACTGCAGTTTTAAAACGAGGACCTGTCCAGGGCGCCGCAATGTCCTCACCCGAAGCTGTCCCATCCCTCGGCTCCTGGTGGAGGCGCCGGCATTGCTAATAAGGGAATCAGGAAGTGAAGCTTGCACAAGTCGCGCTGTATGTTCTGAGTGGTCCATGCTGTCTTCTGGGACCTGTGTGTCCCCGAGAAGACAGCGGGGGGGGGGGCAGAGGAGGAGCCGGACATGGCGTAGATCGCCGTGGATACTGCGGCGATCTTTCACCGGAAGTGGGAACAAACACCTGTATTAGACAGGTATCTGCTCCACCCCTCCACCCTGAAAGGTGCCAAACGTGACACCGGAGGGGGGGAGGAATCCGGAAGGCGGAAGTTCCATTCCCCCTGATGAAGGCACGTGGTCCCGGTGCCGAACACGCGTAGGGGAGGGGCCTGGACGGAGCTGTCAGCAGAGAGGGAGAAGGAGAGTTTCGATACACACACCGCATCGCACACTACACCGCGAGATTGCCCGTTCTCTGTTTGTTAAGGATGGTGCACTCACGCACCCACAGTATGTGAGTACCCCAGCAAGGGGAGAGAACTTTTTTATTAAAATCCTTTTATTATACCTAGCAATATTGCGCTATGGAGTTTTTTTCTTTTGCATATATTATCTTCATTTGAGAGCATTGGAGGTCTGCACAGCTGGTTCCAATAGAGCACAGGAGTGGCTCCAAAGCTTTGTTTGACATAGTTTAATCACTGTGTCACACACAGGAAGGTGAGCATATATACCTGTGGGGGTGGCTGGAAGACACCACAGCATGCTTCTTGGTGACACACTTTTGGAAGGAAGGATATGCGGATTTCACTAAATCTTCGGACTATGTTTTTTCTGGGCACTCTTATAATTCTGGATATGTACTGTTTTGGACTTTATTTCATTCACTATTAGTTACATCCCATTATATTTCATTTGATATATATTATATTTCATTTGATCCAATGTTTATATGTTTTTTGATTGATCACTCACATTGTGCGTTATATATAGCACTGTGCACTTTATATTTTAGCACTTAGGGGTGTTTTCACTCAAGTGCACTATTTGTTAATACCTATGTTGTTTATGTTTATTATTTCTGCACTTTTGATTGATGTGATTTTTTTCCAGCGCAGACACATTGTTTTATTATTTTTAAGTTCCATTTTTGGGTGGAACTCTGCTTTAAGCTTACATGACGTCAGGTAAGACCAATTCTTCCCACATGTTTCTCTAGCTCTACCCCAAGCAGAAAATATCTAGATAACATTGTGGCCCACCCCATTTAACTATGGGCTTTTACTATGTAGCAGCTTAACCCCTGCAAACATACAGGCAACATGCTGTATGCTTTTGGCTTCCAGTCTCTCAGGAACATGTGTGAAGGGAATATTATACAATTCCCTTTTAAAAAAAATGGGTTGTTGTTTCACAGGTAGTATTTTGGGATTTTTATTTCTTTTCCAATAATTTTTATTGAAAATTGTACATATAAAATTCCAAGGCAAAATATTGTTTACACGAGATGGGTATTTCTGTATACAAAAGGATCAGAACAGACATCACCACATTCTTGCGTTCTCATCTCAGCACCGCTGGCTTTTCCCAGCCAGCAAGCTCTTTTATTTACACATCAACAGGAAGTCCCAAACTTGAGGGTTGTGCCTCCATCAGCCAAATGCCTCCTACAAAGATTGTGACCTCACAGGAAATGAACAACACAGAGGAAATGACCATATAAGGATTTAACAAAACAGGAAAATACAATAACCAATGAACAATGACTACAGGAGTCTTATGGGCGTGTCTGAGCAGAGACAGGGTGCATGCATGTTTTTAGAAGCCACATGGCTTTCAAACTTTGTCTCTGTCTCCAACCATAACTACCCAAAAGACTCCCATATTTCTGCTGATAGCAATCCTTATTATACATTGTTCCAGAGAACAATGCATACCTGGACTATTCTACTGTCCTTGTGGATGAGGGATTATCGGCAGATGTACGTCATGGCACCCCAAATATGTACATTAGTCAGCAGCAAATGCGTGACTGCTATCCATGTTTGCGTTGACCTTAAGAAATGTTGGTACTGCAAGCATGTTGCATGTTTTAGCGTTTTTTTTTTGCACATTTTTACCACACCTATGTGAAAAGGGGGCTAAAAGTCAAATTGTCAATTGACTGAAAATGTTTCTTTTACATGGAACAACTAAAACACATTTGCATGTAAACATCTATTGGCACTGCATTACTAGCTCAGTATTGGTTTGGTCTGATGTTCTTATTTCAAAAAATGCGAACATTAACAGTCACTAAAGCATGTGACCAGAACACTCCTGTGTATGGAAATGTCACTTCCACTTATAGACATTCACCTTATTCACATACTTCCTGCACATATCAGTTGCAAGACCAGTTCAGCCCCACCCTGTGCTGAGAAATGTGAGACGTGTCCTCTGGTTTCTGAGACTTTCACTTTCATTTCTTTCTTCTGCTGTCAGCGATGGCGTCTGCTGATCTGAGACAGGAGCTGGACTGTTCCATCTGTCTGGACATTTATAAAGATCCTGTAATGCTGAGCTGTGGACACAACTTCTGCAGAGTCTGTATTGATCGTGTGTTGGATACACAGGATGGGTCTGGAGATTATTCCTGTCCTCAGTGCAGAAAAAGGTCTAGGAGTCGTCCTACACTGCAGAGGAACATAACACTGCGTAACATAGTGGAGACTTTACGATCTACTCATCCAGATCAGAAGAAGACTGGAATCTTCTGTACTTACTGTATTTACTATCCTGTAAGTGCTGTTAAATCCTGTCTGCATTGTGAAGCTTCTCTGTGTACTAATCACCTGAGAGTGCACAGCCAGTCACCAGAACATGTCCTAACTGATCCCACCACTTCCATGGAGAACAGAAAATGCTCCATCCATAGAGAACTTCTTAAATATTACTGCACTGAGGACTCTGCCTGTATCTGTGTGTCCTGTAGGCTGGATGGAGAACACCGGGGACACAAGGTGGAGACTCTGGATGAGGCCTCTGAGAAGAAGAAACAGAAACTGAGAAATGTTCTGCAGAAACTGATGACAGAGAGAGAGGAGATAGAGAAAAGAGTCCATAGTCTGCAGGATCGCAGGAGAAAAGTCCAAGAAAAATCAGCTGGTCTCACAGAAAGAGCCACTGCCCTGTTCACAGAGCTCAGGAGACATCTGGAAGACCTGGAGAAAAGAGTCTTGAGGAACATCTCCAGCCAGGAAGAACGGATCTCCCTCTCATTGTCTGATTTGATTGATCAGCTGGAAAAAAAGAAGGAGGATCTGTCCAGGAAGATGGAGGACATTGAGGAGCTGTGTAACATGACTGACCCACTGACTGTCCTACAGAAATCGGACACAGGGGACTTGTGTGATACTGAGGAGGGAGATAATGAGGACAGAGAGAGACATGATAGACTCCTCCATGATGGAGGGGATCTGGATGTGGCTGGAATCTCACACACATTACACACAGGGTTATCTGATATGATAAAAGGGGTAAATGTATTCTTCAATATACAGGAAGCTTCAGAAATATTACTGGATGTGAACACAGCTCATAATAATCTACAGATATCAGATGACATGAAAACTGTATCTTGGTCAGGTATAAAGCAGAATCGTCCAGAAACACCGGAGAGATTTCAGTGGTGGTTCCAGGTGTTAAGCTGTCTGAGGTTTTCCTCGGGGCGACATTACTGGGAAGTGGATGTCAGTGAGTCAGAACATTGCAGAGTCGGGATGTGTTATCCCAGTATAGAGCGGAGAGGAGTGCATTCAAGGATTGGAAATAATAAGAAGTCCTGGGGTTTGTGGAGGTTTAACAGTGGATGTTCTCTATTGTATGACAATAAACTGATCAGCGTATCTTCCGATCTCTCCAGTAACAGAGTCAGGATCTATGTGGATTATGAGGCTGGGCAGATGTCCTTTTATGATCTGTGTGACCCGATCCGACACCTCCACACCTTCACCACCACCTTCACTGAGCCCCTCCATGCTGGGTTATGTGTAGAGAATGGTCATATAAAGCTATCTAGGAGGTCAGGAGACGTGTGAAATGATCATATTACAGGAAATCTGAGCTGAATCTGGTGAGAAATGTGAACCTGGTTCATAGGATGACACATTTTGTACAGATAACATATTTCTGGGGAGAGAGTTAGGCTGGGGTTTTACACATGGTTTTAGCCACAGTCCCATAGACTTCTATTAGGTTGCTTGTTTTTGCAGCATTTTCTGAAAACACATCAAAAGTCCCACATGTCGCATCTTTGGCGCAGAAAACACAGCAAAACACGTGACCTAATAGAAGTCAATGGGATAAAAACGGATTTAAAAAACGCATGTGAACCATCACTTTGTAATAAGATTGGGGATAATATTTGTTAGTTATTGCTGTTTGTGATGTCATGGTATCGCTGTCATTGATAAGATGTGATGGTATAAGGAAAAACGAATTACGTTTTGATTTTTTAACCTTTTTATGTTTCTTCTTTATAGTGTATTATACATCCCATATCATATAAAGAATATGTCAGTAGATCTCGGTGATGGTCCATATATCTGTATAAATTCACCAATAAAAATATCAGATATATATTAAGAGATATTGTTGTGATGTGATGTTGACACGCGCTGTGACAGTTGAGACAGTTGAGGTCTGTACAGGTTGGGGTGGTAAGAAGGGTGAATTTTCTCTGTAACTTGGACAATGGATATGCTGGATCCCACGGCTGTTAACCTTTTTAAAATTCTGCCTCCTTTCCCTGGATTTTTTTGTTTTTTTTTGTTTTTTTGTATTTTTTATGTTTTTTAGATAATAAGGGGAAAGAAGCACAACAGCAAAATATTAAAGAGCCAAATAATTTTTAGGAATTTGTATTTGTGTTTTTCTATGTCTTTTAATTTACAATAAAATATGGCAAAAGGATAAGGGGAAAAGGCAAAAAAGTGTGTGCTCTCTGTTTTACATTTTTCAAGTAACTTTTATCATTTCAATAATATAGTCATCTAAAAAAAAAAAGAACAAAATACACCACAATCACAAGGCATAACACTTAAGGAAATGACCAAATAACTTTTTAAAAAATATTTTACATACTTTTTGGGTATTTTGGGTATTTATTTTTATGTTTAATTTATTAATGTTATATGAAAACATAATTAAATTTTTTTTTCCAAATTCTTTCCTAGCTGAAATTTTAAGTCATGGTCACATCTTGGGTTTACTTCTAGCTATGAGCCAGCAATTTATTTTATTAAAACACCATTGAGAATAATTTGTGTGTTTTCTATTTTGGGGGACAGTGATTGCCAAACATGGTCCTATCAGCAGATCTGTGCTACTTTCTTTTCTTTTCCAAAGTTCTCTTGTGGTGTAATTCTGGACAGAGGGTCTTCAGCAAAAACAACCACGGTTGAAAATGGAAACGGTGCTCTTAGTTCCACAAAAGATACATAATTACAAAAATAGTGTTCTGTGTCCTCCATAATCAAGTCACACGGCCTCTCCTCCCTACCTCTTCTATAATGTCTTCCATAATCCCACTTCCTCCTCTACCTGATCCCTCTATAATCTGTTATCACTGCTTCCATTCTCTATCCCCCCCAAAATCTAGTCTTATTGCCTTCTCTCCCTTCCTCCTCTGTAATCTGGTCCCACTGCCTCCTATCCTTACCTCCTCCATTATCTGTTATCACTGCCTCCAATCTCTAACTCCTCAATGATCAAATTTTACCGCCTCCTCTTCCAACCTCCTCCATAATCTGGTCTCATTGCCTCCTATCCTTACCACCTCCCATAATCCATTCTCACTGCTACCCCCTCCAAGTTCTTCCATAAGATGCTACCACTGCCTCCAATCTCTAACACCCCCATGATCAAATTTTACTGCCTCCTCTGCTACTCCAATAATCTGATAATGCTTCCTTCCCTCCCTACATCCTCCCCAATACAGTTTTACTGCCCCCTCCTCCAACCTCCTCCATAATCTGGACTCACTGCCTCCTCTCTCTACTACCCTAATAATCTGATAATACTTCCCCCCCCCCCCACATCCTCCACAATCCAGTCTGACTACCTGTCAGGGAAATTCTAAGCTTCTCCCTATAAGCATATAATTTCTTTTGGCTTAAAAGCACAAATACAGCTCTCTCATATAATGCTGGGAAAGCGCGCTTTGTATCTCTCCAAGTAACAAAGACACAGATGCTGGTATCACCTTGAGCTTAGCAGAATCCTCGAAAGAATAGCCAGCTTCTTTTTTTTTTTTTTTCTTTTTATACTATAAACATGAATAACAAAGGAAGGTGGTGGCTTCAGAATCAGACACTTGTATTCATTCAAAAGAACCAATCACACACATGTATATATTCAAATAGAAATACAGTAGTGACGTGTGCAGATGGTCATGCGCAGAGCCATGGGGCAAGCACATGCCTTTGAACACGATCGTGTGCACATTCCCACTGCTACCAATGATGCGAGCCATACTCTATCATGGCTCAGTGGGTCATAATTTTGTATGGTTATGCCCAGTGCTTTTTTCAGCGGGAACGCGGGGGGGAACGCAAATCCGGCACCTCCAGCACTGAATGTATTTCATGGCAAGGTGTGCTGGAGCATCAATTGATGCTGACTGCTGGGGGATCTATTGTCACTGGGAATCTATTTTTTTTTTTTTGTGGAGGTCTATTGTTTCTGGGGTGGTATTTTGTTGCTGGGGTCCATTGTTGCTGGGGGGAGGTCTGTCATTGTGTGTGGGGGGGATCTATTGTTGCTGTTGTGGGGTCTGTTGCTGCTTGGGTGGGGTCTATCAAATTCCATACAATTTAGTAGCACAAAATGATACTTGGTTCTGTACTCTCTAAAAGGAGCCGTACTGGGAGGTGGGTAGGGGGTGGAGCCAAGAGCCAGTGCTCGGAGGTGGGTACGGGGGGAAAAGGGAGGGTGACTCATAAGGGGGAGTTCCTGCACCTATTCTCTGAGAAAAAAAAGCCCTGGTTATGCTATGGTTCCCATCTACGCAGATCTGCTTACTTAGGAGTTTAAATGCGGTTGCCATAGAGTGGCCAGTCCCTTGGTGAGGCATAAACAAACATCCTTAAAAGAGCAAAACAGATCGGCCGTGTCCACGGGAAGGTTTCTACAGCCAATGGTCTTCCACCAACGTCTGTATGTGCGAATACCCTCACATGAGCGTATTACAGCAAAACTGACACTGGGGGGACATCTGACAACATACATTAATAAGAATTCCACAACACTACCTCCTCTTCCCACTTCCTCTGTAATCTGATCATGCTGCCTCCCCCTCCCCTCTCTACTACCTCCATAATCCAATCTCACTGCTTCCTCCCCCATCAGTCAGGTCTTACTACCCCCTCTAGAAATAAACAATACAAATATTTCATATTCTGTGCAAAGTCAAAATAATGTGCAAAAAAAACAACCACAAATTAATAATGTGAAGATACAAATTAAGAAAACATCAATTCATAAATATTGAAAAAAAGTTAATTTTCAATTACAGAAAGTCCATCTGAGTGCTTTTGGAAGTGCTCAGTGCTTGTATATAAAAAGGTTCTGCAGCAATGGCGTCCCTAGGGGGGGCAGAGGGGGCCCTGACCCCCCAACATTATGCTGTGCCCCACCTTGTGCCCCCCAATTAAAAAAATATATATTTTTTAAATTTTTTTACAAAAAGGCAATGTCTAAGAGGGAGAGTGTCCCCAGTCAGCTCCTGCGGTTGATTCCTTCCCCCTCCCTCTGCTCGCTGACACTGCATAATGCGAGCGCTCACACAACCATGGCTGCCCGATCTGCTCCTTCCCCTGCATCCTCATTGGTAGGGAGAAGAGCGAGTTGCAGGAAGGACTCCACCAGGACTCTCAGCTACTGCAAAAACAGACTGATTTCTCCCATCCTTAGGACAGGAGAACCAGCCTGTAAATTCCAAGAGATGCCAGACCAGAGCTGTCAATAGAAGGGGCAGGACAGCAAGAGGAGGCTGGGAAACCCCACAGTGGCAGAACACCAGGTCCTGGTGGAAAGACAACCTTTGCAACCCTGATATTTCTCCCACTGCTTTGGACCCTTATATTTTCTTGGTATGCTGGTGACATATATCTCTTGTTTCCTGCCACCCGGGGGGGCCCCAATACAGTAGGAAGGGAGCTCACTGCAGAACATGTGAAAGGGCCGTTGTGGGATCGTAGTAAAGGGCCCCAGGATAGATAGATAGATAGATATATATATATATATATATATATATATATATATCTATCTATCTATCTATCTAATTGCATTTTATAGTTGCCCCCCTACTTTTGTCCCTGCCCCCCCTAAATATGAAAGCTGGAGATGCCACTGTGCTCCAGTGCTCAAAGTGCTTCTCAGACAGTGAAGCCTCTTACTAGACAGGACTGATCCCAGGAATCGGAGATCTCTTGCACTTTGTCTCAGAGCTCCGTGACCCCGTCAGAAAGATTCAGCAGCAGGAATGTATGCCTCAGCCTCTAATCCACTAACATACTCCAGCAAAGATATATATCAGATATAAAAGAGGAGAAGCCTCATCAGGGCTGGCCCAAGACATTGTGCTGCCTGGGTCCAAGAATGAAATGCTGCCCCCCCCCAAAAAAAATAAAAAAAATCATGCCCACCAAAAGGCCCCCACATCCATTATTTTATATCATGATAATTAAAACTAAAATTAAATTTATCAGGAGATCAGATTTACATGCTACAGAACCTTGTCTATTTGCAGAAATGATATGACAAACCATTACTTTCAAATCCAAACCACAAACCCCAGTTGGCATAGATTTATGGAATTTTTATTTATTTATACATTTTTTTTTACTAGTAATGATGGTGATCAGTGATTTGTAGCAGGACTGTGACATTGCGGCGGACAAATTGGACACTAACTGACACTTTTGACACTTTTTGGGGACAAGTGACACTAATATAGTAATCAGTGCTAAAAATATGCACTGTCACTGCACTAATGACACTGGCAGGGAAGGGGTTAACATCAGGGGCAGGGGCAAAACTAGAAATCACAGGGCCCCATAGCAAAGTGTTGTATGGGGGCCTCCCACAAAAAAATGGCAGGGCTTAAATTAAATAGTGGGTGTGGCTCAAAAGAGGTGTGGTCTGAGATGAAGGGCCTAGGCCTACACCACAATAGCAATATATGTATTTCAGAAAGTTTAACAATCAACACATAAAGATACTCAAAACACCTGGTGTTGGCGATTCAATCACCGTGGCCTGCGCCAAATGCAGCCTGTCCAGTGCCCAATGCAGCCTCGTCTGCGCCCAATTCAGCCTCACCTGTGCCCAATGCAGCATGTCCAGTGTTCAATGCAGCCTCACCTGCGCCCAATGCAGCGTGGCCTACCCATGCCCAATACAGCCTCACCTGTGCCCAATACTGCCTCACCTTGCCCACCTGTGCCCAATGCAGCATGACCTGTGCCCAATGCAGCGTGTCCAGTGCCCAATGCAGACTCACCTATTCCCAATGCAGCCTCACCTGTGCCCAATGTGGCCTGCCTGTTCCCAATGCAGCGTGGCCTGCCCATGCCCAATACAGCCTCAACTGTGCCCACATGTGCCCAATGCAGCCTCACCTGTGCCCAGTACTGCCTCACCTGTGCCCAATGCAGCCTCACCTGTGCCCAATGAACAACAAACCTACCAAACCAACAAACAAGAAAACATCCAGGGCACAGGCCATAGTGGAAAATGCTTTCGGAAGACTTAAGGGTAGATGGCGGTGTCTTATGAAGAGGAATGACAGTGACATTAAACTTGCCAAATCCATGGTGCTTACTTGCTGTGCTCTTCACAATTATTGTGAAAGTCATGGAGAAGACTTCCACCAGGATTGGAATATAGATTCAGAAGAGCCAGTAGTGATAGCAGCACAGGATATGGAAGAAGAGTGCAGTGAAATACATCAGGCTCTGATGAGGCACCTCAACGTTTAATTTCTTACCATTCATTTTTAAAATTTTTAATAAAGTATTACTATATTTTTAATAAAGTGTTACATTAAATCAGACATACTCTAAAAAGTCTCTCATGTTTTTTATTTCACAAAAAAATAATCTTTCTATATATTCTTGAAAGTCAAAATGTGAAAAATATATTAAATAAGCATTTTTTTTACAAAAACTTAACCAAAAATGTTTTAACAAAATGTGTACAAGTGTACAGGTCCTGTGCTGCATGAAAGGCACTACTGTCTGGGTGGTGACCTGGGATCACGACTGGCTCCAAGCACTTGAACAAGCTGACCCAGGACACCAAGGAAGGCCTGGTTGACGGTAACCAACTGCTGCCGGGCGATTTCTGCCTCCTGGCGCATAGCTTCCTGTGCATCCAGATGAGGTGCCTGAAATTGCCTCTCAGAAAGGTCCTCAATCCTTTCCAGCTGCCTTTCCTCTGATGCCCGCATATCCTCCATGACTGTGCGCAGATCCATCTGCAACCTTCTCCTTTCACCTGTAATATACAAAAGACCAGAATAGTTTTTGGTAGCATCAGTCCCACCACTGTAACCCCCTTTCTCATCTGCCCCACCAGACTGTACCCCCCTGCTCTCCTGTCGCACCTCTGTTCCCCCTGAGCTTCTGCCCCACCTCTGTTCACCCTGCTCATTTGCCCCGGCAATACACCTCCTTTCACACTTTCACATCTACCCCCCTGCTCTTCTGTCCGACTGCTGAACCCCTTCTCATCTCTTCCACCACTGTACCCGCTGCACATCTGCCACACTGCTGAACCCCCTTCTCATCTGTTCCACCACTGTACCCCCTGCACATCTGCCACACTGCTGAACCCCCTTCTCATCTCTTTCACCACTGTACCCCCTGCACATCTGCCCACTGCTCTTCTGTCCCACTGCTGAACCCCCTTTTCATCTCTTCCACCGCTGTACCCCCTGCACATCTGCCACACTGCTAAACCCCCTTCTCATCTGTTCCACCACTGTACCCCCTGCACATCTGCCCCACTGCTCTTCTGTCCCACTGCTGAACCCCCTTCTCATTTCTTCCACCACTGTACCCCATGCACATCTGTCTCACTGCTCTTCTGTCCCACTGCTGAACCCCCTTCTCATCTCTTCTACCACTGTACCCCCTGCACATCTGCCACACTGCTGAACCCCCTTCTCATCTGTTCCACCACTTTACCCCCTGCACATCTGCCCCACTTCTCTTCTGTCCCACTGCTGAACCCCCTTCTCATCTCTTCCACCACTGTACCCCCTGCACATCTGCCCCACTGCTCTTCTGTCCCACTGCTGAACCCCCTTCTCATCTGTTCCACCACTGTACCCCCTGCACATCTGCCACACTGCTGAACCCCCTTCTCATCTGTTCCACCACTGTACCCCCTGCACATCTGCCCCACTGCTGAACCCCCTTCTCATCTCTTCCACCACTGTACCCCCTGCACATCTGCCCCACTGCTCTTCTGTCCCACTGCTGAACCCCCTTCTCATCTGTTCCACCACTGTACCCCCTGCACATCTGCCACACTGCTGAACCCCCTTCTCATCTGTTCCACCACTGTACCCCCTGCACATCTGCCCCACTGCTGAACCCCCTTCTCATCTCTTCCACTACTGTACCCCCTGCACATCTACCACACTGCTGAACCCCCTTCTCATCTGTTCCACCACTGTACCCCCTGCACATCTGCCCCCCTGCTGATTTATTTTAAGAAAATGCACAATTACAACTTTCATTATATTATCATCATGTCTTACCAGTGTGCCGGGGTGCATTGGGCGTACTCTGTGGTTGGCTACTCTGTGGTTGGCTTGATGAAATAGTACTGGTGCTGCTGAAAGACGTTGAAGGCCTATTGTTGGAAAAGTTTGACGCAACATTGGAGAGTCCATCACTTGTTTCTGAAAATGCACATATGATTATATATATTTTTTAAATGGTTAGCAGAGCGAAATCCTATACCAGGTATAATAAAAAAACTTACTGAAGGGGTCTATCATGGATTAGAGAATTGCAGTTGCAGAGTATAGACCTCCCTCCCTGCTTTGGTTTGCTGGCCTATGACCGTAAATGGCGTCGTACCACCTGCAAGTACTAAGACTATTTACACTAAGGCTGTTGTCATCCTTAATTTTTTTATATTGGCCTTTAAGCTTCTTAAGCTTTGCCCTACACTGATCCGACGTATGTTCAAATCCCTCGGCTGCCATCTGCTGAGAAATATCTTTATACACCTTTTAATTTCTTACTGATCCATCAAGCTCACTCTGAATAACGCTATCACCAATAATAGTTAGGAAAGTAGATAGTGCCTGAGATGACCAAACCCTGCTGTTATTTGCAGGCATCCTTCTCCTTTATATGGACTGAATGGTGACATGGTCTTTGGCGCTTTCCTTTGACATCAGCATTGAGGTTTTTCTGTCAGCTAATCAGTGGAATGTATCGTGTGACGCCAGTAGCTCCGCCCTAACCGAACCGTTCCATTTTCTATGGCCCCACATCTGAAGCAGGACCCTGAATGGAGCGGTATGGTTCGGTTGTATGGGCCACTTTCATAATGGAGACACTCAAAATAGCGTACTGAACCAAACCGAACCGATCCACTCAGTGGAAACGAGGCATAAGTCTCTGGCTTACAAAGTGGAAACCAGAGTTATCACAAAATAGGGAAATTCCAAAAACCGTTCATGAAGTGTTGGACTTGTGTGACCAGGACCTCTTTCCAACCATCAGAAGTTTACTTCTGATCTTAGCAACTCTCCCTGTAAGTGTGGCATCAGCAGAGAGATCTTTCTCAACCCTCTGTAGTGTTAAAACATGGCTTCGGTCACGAACAGTGGAGGACCGGTTAAATGGCTTGTGTTTACTTTACATTCATAGAGATATTCCTGTGAATACTGACCGAGTTATCGAGCTGTTTGCCAAACAAGGAAAACGAAGACTTGAGCAAATTCTGTGAATTTTTCATGTTCTGTAACTTGCAAATAAAATGTTTCTGTTGTGTGTGTTTGGAGACAATGGAGAGTGCAGGGGCGGACTGACCATTCGGGCACTCAGGCACTGACCGAGGGCCCGACGGCCACTAGGCGGCCCTATCAGGGCTGCCAGCCTTGGTAAAAGCAGGGACAGTTTGTAAAAATCTGTATATTTTTACATCTGTCCCTGAAATGGCCACTACCTTCATCATTTTGCTATACAAATCTCGAGATTGTAGCTGCCCCACCTTTCCACTGCTTCCTCAGCCAATGGGAGCACAGTGTACATGCCCCCTTCTCCAGTGCAGCTTTTTTGACACGGGAGCAGGAGATGCCGACAGGTGGAGGAGAGGAGAGGGAGGAGGGGACAGCCTGCAGGGTGGGTACGGACTGCTGCCTGATAGAAGGTAAGCTGGCCGAGCTGAACTAAATGTATTCTTATCAATGCTTAACCTGATGAAGAGGGGGAGGGGGAAGGCTGCGTTACCTCTGTTAGGGGCAACTCTTAAACAAGTTGCTTTAAGTTTATATTGCTTCGTCAAATTATTGCTTCTATAGGAATTAAGACACAGAGTCAGAAATCCGTGCATCAGTTCTGAGCATAAAGGACTGCTCCCTTTACTTCTTTCAAAGGCCTTTTATAGGCAATTATACAAACAATAGCATCAGCACCACCCCCACACAGGGCAAGGGTAAACAACAACAGGAGTCACCTGGGCTACAAGCACAAGCTCCAACACCATGGCAATACAGATACAAGGCAACAAAAGCAGCTTCAATCGAGTTCAGCAGCCAAAGGTTACATTCATAACAGATTTACACGTAGGCATTATATTAAGTGAGAACTCTAAATTAAATCCCTGACCTTATCAATTTCCCCCTTTGACATCATCCTCTCCCTCCCCCTGGGTCCTCATGAATAAGTTCTAGTCAGTTTTTCCCCAGAGTCCTTTCCCTGACCGCGAGTTGTCAGAGGGGTAGAACCCATCCCCCTAGGTATTACCAACATCTTAAAATTCAAGAAGAGGAGTTTTATAGGAGTAGGGTGATGTCAATACACATTTATCGGTATGCCCTGTATATTCTCCTAATTTTCCTATTTATTTTCCTGTATACACATATATTTGTGATTGTAAGTGATATTAATATTAGAATAATAATTACCATTGGACTTAACAACCAGTGAAAGGTATTGGTTGCTGTAGAAGACATTCCACTAAATATATCCCACCAATGTGGTGCAGTATCCTGTTGTATCTGTGAGGAAAGATGCACTAGTCTACCTTTGTCAATTATTGCGGATACAAGGTTATTCTGTAGGGTATGTTCTAGTGTTTCTATGTGTTGTCTTAACAACTCTGATTGTTCCAAAACCTGTTTTAGTGGGTCTAGAGAAATTATAAAGGGTGTAGTGTCAGTGAGATTATGTACCTCATAGACTGAAGAGAATATCTTATCGGCGTCTGGTTCAAAAAGATAGGTGTCGTTACCCCATTGTAATATTTTAATCTTTTTTATACATCCCGCAAACGGCGCCGATTTATTTAATGCTGACATGGTGCGGTTATCATTAGTAATGATACAAATATGCTGGGGTCCTATTTCTATAAATCTATTGTTCACATTTATCGGTGTTCTTTGCATTTTGCATATGCTAGTTTGGTATTTTAACAAGCAAGGTTCATATACTGGGGAACTTCTGTCACATACCATTCCCTTATTAGTTCCTTCACATAGAGTTAAATCATGGGTTCTGTTTCCTTTATCTACATATTTCCCATATATTTCTGGATACCAAAACTCGTCTTTAATTACTAGTGGCATGACCACTATTTTACACATTTCCATTACATCTGCTACCCGGTATGCTTCAAACCTTCCTACACACCATTTCTCCTCACATTCTATCTTTTTTTTTTTTTTTTTTTTTTTTTTTTTTTTTTTTTCTTTTTACCACATCAGTGTTTTCTTTTTGAGAGACTTTTTCAGCTTGTCTTTCAAAACTTGTCCATTCTCAGGTTCACATCATTGTGGTTTCTTTTCTTATAAGAATATATAAAAGCCCAGTGGGATCCTTCTTTAATATTGGCGTATATAAAAAAAAAAAAGAAAAGAAAAAATTCCCCTATTACCCATTATGCCTTTCCCTATGCCCACCCAACCACTGTTACCCCCTCCCCCCCACCCTACTCTAAGTGTTTCTACTTTTAACTCTGGTGTTCCCCTATCCTTTTAATATTTGGTGTCTTCTAATACCTTCAGCCAGTATTTTTCCGAGGTCTTGAATTTTTCCCATCTGGCCCAGACAGATTTATGTTTTTCTAATTGTTCTTTGTCTTTGCAACAAAGGAGTTCCATTCTATGGTAGAAATCAACTTGTTTGATCCAATCTCTTAGGACTGGGCCTTCACTCTTCAGCCAATTTTTGGGAATAGCGCCCTTTGCTGCATTTAACAGTCTTGACGTTATTTTTTCCGTATATTGTTTTTTGGAGGAATTTGTGTCATGGAACAGGCAGGTCATTATGTTGCTCTCAAGCATTTCGTCCGTTATTTCCTTAATGCTTATGATAATTTCTTGCCAATATGAGCTGATTTTCGGACATTCCCACCATATGTGTAACATTGTAGCTTTTTGTCCACAGTTTCTCCAACATAAAGGTGATTCAACTTGATTCATTTTATATAATCTGTCTGGGGTCATGTACCACCTAGCTAGGAATTTATAATTCATCTCTATAGTTTTTATGTCCCAGGCATGGTTATATCATCCTGCAATCATATTCTTCATCTGTTGATCATCTAGTTTTATGTTTAATTCTTTTTCCCACTTTTCAATGAAGGGTGGCCTATCTTTTCCTTCTAAGTCTGTCAGGAAATCATATACTTTCGAAATACCTCCTTTCAATGGCATAGGTGTTATACAGAGCTTCTCCAATCTATTGAGTTTTTCTCCATCCCTAAACGGGTGTGGTGATGTGTTAATTAAGTGATTTAGTTGTAGGTACTCCCAGTTTCTTAGTTTCCCCCCAAGTTTAGTTTCCAATTTTTGTGCCGATTCCAGCTTCCCTTTCCTCGTGATGTCTTTAATTAGTGGGTTTTTTATTTTAAATCTGCGGAAAATTTCTTCACCCGGTGGAAAAAATTTTGTTCCCGTGAGGGGTATTAATGGTGAATTATGTGTCCATCTATATTTACGGTGTAGTGCGTCCCATATTCTGAATGCATTTTTAGTCACCTCGTGTGTGTTGGAGTCTAATACTCTATGTTTGTTTGATATCCAGATATTTTTGTGAAGTGTAGTTTTACTTAACGTGTTTTCCATTTCTATCCATTTTTTTTCCTTGTTATCTTTTGTCCATTCTATCATCCGTGCTATAGTGACAGCTTTATAGTATCTTAAAATATCAGGTGCTGTTAATCCCCCGTGTTGTCTCTTCCTCGAGATTAGTGCCATTTTTAGTCTTGGCTTTTTATTTTGCCATATAAATTTTGTTATTATTTTTTGTATAACTTTGAAAAAACTCTGTGGGACCGTTACTGGTAACATTTGGAGTTTATATAGGATCTTTGGTAGTATTGCCATTTTGATCGTGTTAATTCTGCCGATCCACGAAAGTGCTTGTATGTTGACCTTCTTTGCTTCTGTCGATATCTCATTTAATAGTGGGATAAAATTTGCAGAATAGATTTTATTGGTAGATGCTGTTAAATTAATTCCTAGGTAGGAAAGCTCCCCCTTTACCCAGGTAAATGGGAATTCTTTTTGAAGGGACAAAATCTCTTTTTTTTTTTTATTTTCAGGTTCAATATTTCTGTTTTTGCCGGGTTAATTTTGAAATTTGCTAGTTCTCCATACTTGTCAATTTCTTTCAAGAGATTTGAGAGAGTTTCTTTAGGCTTGTTGACGTATACGAGAATGTCGTCGGCGTATGCCGCGATTTTATGTTCTTTTTCGCCCAATCTCACCCCCTCTATCTCCCGGTTGTTTCGCAAAGTACTAAGAAACGGTTCCAAAGATAGCACATATAGAAGGGGCGATAGTGGGCATCCCTGCCGTGTTCCGTTGAACATTTCAAATGCCGGTGATAATTTGCCATTTACATTTACGCACGCCGTGGGTCCTTTGTAGAGATTCGTAATCCACTTCATTATTCTGGGTCCCAGACCAAGATGTTGTAATGTGGTCATCATAAATCCCCAGTCTACCCTGTCGAATGCTTTTTCAGCATCTAAAGACAGGAGTAGATCTGGGGAGATATTAGGATTTTTCTTTCTTAGCATCAAAATTGTTTTTATGCTATTATCCCTTCCTTCTCTTCCAGGAACGAATCCAGTCTGGTCCGGATTTATCCATAATGGCATCAAACTTTTTATTCTAGTGGCAAGTATTTTTGCATACAGCTTTGTGTCTGTGTTCAATAGAGCTATGGGTCTGTAGCTTGAACAATTGACCTTGTCTTTTCCTTCTTTCAGTATTATGGTAATGTATGCTGACAGTGACTCTTTTCTGATGTCTTCGTCTTCACCTATTTTGTTTAAATATTCGCATAGTCTGGGGATCAGTTGGTCTTGAAACTGTTTATAATATCTGATCGTAAAACCGTCTGGCCCCGGGCTCCTGCCAGTGGGAGTTTCTTTTAGTGCCATCTTAATTTCTTCTTGTGTTATCTCTCTTTCTAAATCCATCAGAGCTTCTGGGTCGACTTTTGGCAAGCTTGCTTTTTCTAAATACGTCAGGGTCTGTTTCCTTCTCCTATCCAATTGTTGCGTTGTTTCTTGTTTTTTTATTGAGTACAGGGAGCTATAATATTGTGCAAATACTTGTGCTATTTCAGTAGTTTTGTTCTTTATTTCACCCTTTTCGTTTTTTATTTTCTCTATATAATTTAAGTTTTTTTTTTTCCTTAGAACGTTCGCCAAATATTTTCCTGCTTTATTTCCCAACCTGAACTTCTCGCTTACTATTCTATTGATTTCTTTTCTATCATCCTCTTCCAGCAGTTCCTTTAATTTTTCTCTTTTTGCTAATAGAGCCTGATGTATTTCTTTTTTTGTTTCCTTTTTGTGTCTTAGTTCCAGACTTTGGATTTCATTTCGGAGTTTCGAGATGTTCTTTCCATTTTCTCTTTTTTTATTTGCTCCTATTGCTATTAGCTTACCCCTTATTACCGATTTGTGTGCCTCCCATAGGATTGCTCTTGGGAGATCAGGAGTATCGTTTTTCCGGAAGTATTCATCAATCTCTTCCTTTATGGTTTTTTCGGTATCTTTATCCTCCAACAGCTTTTCATTGAGTCGCCAGGTGTTTCTTCTTATAGACTCACCCTGTAGGTTTATCTGCATGCCTACTGGGGAATGGTCCGATATTACTGTGGTTTCAATTTCTATCTCTACTACTTCTTCTAAAAATCTGTGTTCCAAAAAGATATAATCCAGTCTGGTGTATGTTTTATGTACTGTCGAAAAGTATGTATAATCTTTTTTACCTGGATGCCATGCTCTCCATACATCTATTAATTGTAGATCATGTAGTTTTTTTTTGATTTTCTTCGTTTGACTTCTGTCTCTGTCTGGAGCTGTGGATGTAGAGTCTTGGCTATGATCCATAACGAAATTCAAATCGCCTGCTACTATCAGCTTGCCTTGTTTGAATTCCGATAGGGCTGTTAATTTCTCCGCCAGGAATTTTTTAGGATTTTTGTTGGGGCAGTAAATATTTGCTAAAGTGTACTTTATGCCCTGAATAGTCCCTGTAAGGAAAAGGAAACGTCCTTCCGGATCGGCTTTTATTCTTTCGACGGTAAAACCAGTCTTTATCCCAAAGCCTATTGCGACCCCTTTTGATCTCTTAATTGGAGAGTCTCCATAGTACCATATAGGGATATTCTTTGAAAATATTTTCACGTTTGAATCCTGCGTTATATGTGTTTCCTGTAAGAAGATTATGTCAGCTTCTAGTTTTTCCAATTCTCTTAGGATTAACCGTCTTTTTTGTGGTGAATTCAAGCCACGGACGTTATATGTTAGAATTTTAACTTTGTTTGATCCTGCCATAAACATTTTTAATTATCTGGCACCTCTTGCCCAAAGATCGGTAGAACACCAGTGTTTTTTCTGGTAAGGCGATTTTCAACCTACCCCTACCCCCCCTCCCATTTTCTTTATCCACCCTATTGACCAATAACCCTTCCCCAATCCCTTTTTCCGCCCCCCCCTTTCCCATACACCCACCCCCCACCTCCCTCCCAACCCGAAAAACCTTGGACCTATTGGTCATGAGTAGGTAGTCAATAAGCTTAGGGTTTCATACACCTACTCCTTTACCTGAGGTGGAAAACTGTATAGCGCCTCAGGCCACTCCCTCCTATATGAAGAGGGTGGATGTTGCCGAGGGCGTCGCCGACTCCGGGCCTCTCCCCACCGCCACCCCCCCGCTGCTTCCTACGCCTTTTCTCATCTTGATTAAGCTTGCCAACAGACCACATCCGCCCCTCCCCCTTAAGCCCCTGGTCTATTTCCTAGGTACCAATTGCCATTGAGCTTCCTCTCCCCCATGTTTGTCTGCTCTCCTGATTGTTTCTTCTGGAATTTTGGGTGGAGGGATATCTAGAGTTCTGCAGAAGTCTGGGATATCCTCTAAAAATCTCAGTTTAGCCGTTCTTCCATTTCTTTTTGCTAATAAACATGCCGGAAACCCCCAGTTATATTGAAGTCCATTTTCCTGTAAAGTTTTTAACAGTGGTTTTAGCATTCTCCTTCTCCTCAGGGTTTCTTGTGAAAGATCCTGGAAAATCTGGATTTCCTTTCCTTCGTATACTATTGGAGGTTTCCCCTTTATATTTTTCCAGAATTGACTTTTGCTCTCCAGGCTATCGAAACGTACTAGGATGTCTCTCGGAATATCGCTTGCCAGGCCCACTGGTTTTCTTAGTCTATGTACTCCTTCTATCTTTAAATCCGTCTTTATTTCGCCTGTGCTGGTCAGAGGTAGAACTCGCCCTATTGTATCTAATAGATCTTCTGTTTCCGTTTGTAGCGCTTCCGGGAGACCACGGATTCTTATGTTTTTCCGCTTTTCCTTGTTTTCCTGATTTTCCAATTTGTATGCCTGTTCTTGTTGTTCTTGCATTAGAATTTTGATTTCTCCCTTCAATTCTTTTATTCTTCTTGAGTGGGCATCTGCTTTTTTTTCCACTTCCTCTACTCTTGCTAGCAGGTGCCCCATGTCCTTATGCATTTTTGTCATTTCTGATTTTAATGAGTTTTCCAGAGCTGCAAACATTCTTTCCATATCTGACATTGTTGGTAATTGGGCCTTTATCTGATCACCTGCTGTACCAGGGGGATTCTGTGTTTCCACTTCTTGTTCTTCTTGTTCTGGTCTAATTTCTGGGATTGAGCTATTGTCCATATTTGTTTTATCCTGGCTCTTTTTTTCCTTTTTTTCCCTGGGTTCCAGTTGTCTCCCCTTGTTACTTTGTTTTCCCCCTGCGATAATAGCCCCATCCTCTTCCCCTACTTGTGTTACATATCTATTCATTGGGCCTGATGTGGGACTGATACTTAGCCGCGGGGATTTTGCCATCGCACCTCCACCCCTACCACTACCACCTTTGCCCCTCATGAGGAAAGAGGAGGAGAAAAGAAAAAAAAAAAAAAAAAAAGGAGAAAGCACCGCCTTATACAGTAGGATGTGATATGCAGCTTCCAGGTGTTTTTAGGTGTATATCACAGGCTTTTAGTAGTGTTTTTTCCCCCCGAGATTGACTCAGTTCTTTATTTATTTGTTCTTATTAAGGCTATCTTTTGTAGTATTGTCCACCGCGTTAGGGATTGGGAACTTTAAATCAGATTTTACCTCTCGTACATACAGGTTTATGAGTCAGCTTTTTCTAGATGGAGTTATGTTTCTTAGCTGGGTTCTAGCAGTAGACCGTTTCAGTATTAAGTGTGGGTCTCAAAAACAACCTTCCGGAAAAGAAGATTTCTGTTTCAGCTGCCGCTACGCAGAGTGCAGGAATTTATCAAGCAATTAGGTCAGGTTAATTAGCCCATGAGGGGGACCGAGGCTATATTTCCTTCATGTCTTCATTTACAAGCTTATATTTATGTTGATACTTTTCTGTATGTGTATTGTCTCTGCCTTTTCACCCCCTTTCTTCTTCCTCCCCTTCCAAAGACTTGTATTTTGTATATTTATAGAGAGAGAAAAAAAAAAAAAAAAAAAAAAAGGAAAATGTTCTTTAACAGTGGTATGAGAAGGCAAGCTCCTGTATCACTCTTCCTCTCCTCCTGTAAGCATGTATTACTTTTAGGCTTATTTCATGTCAAATAAGACAAATAGAGGGTACATATGTTTCTATTTGCGTGAAGTACAGTACTTATCTGACAGGTGAGCAGGGATCGGTATCTTCTAATGTCAGTCAGTTTCTCCTCTCTCTCACTCCACTGTGTGTGGTCCGATCGGCAGCACGGGGAGGGGAGTCACACACAGATGGAACACACAGACATCCACAGCTGAGAACCTCCTTCGCTCTCCGTGTCTCTCTGCTCCGTCCCCCACTGCTGCACTCTCCCTCACCTTCTCCTGCTCTCCTAGCAGCCGATCCAAACGTCTCTCCGCAAAAGGAGAGAGAGGAGAGGAGGGGCTGCTTCAGCACGTCTCATAGACCCTTCTGTGATCCGCTTTTCATAGTCACTTCCCGATTCCTGTACTTATATTAAGGAAACTTCTCACCTCGTTCCTGGTGGGGTATCCCGTGTCCTAGGGGGGAGAGGGGGGGGGTCAGCGGCGGCCGGTGTTCATGCTGACAAGCTACACAACCTAGTCTGCTGCATCGGAGAGGGCTCGTGGAGCCAGGCGTCCAGCGTCTTACGGCGCCCTCGCAAACAGCGCCATTAGCAGACTCCTCCCTCCAGCCTCCTCACATTCTATCTTATCCCCTTTTACTTGGAACCATACACCATCGTCAGTTAAACCCTTAAAATATTTCATCCAGGTATGATAATTTCCCAACTGTAGTTCAGTCCTGGCCCTATTTATTTGTATATGATAGGATAAGAGGTTAAAAGAGCACTGTGTGAAATTTACAAAATGTTGACTTTGATTCCACAGCTGGAGCTCTGTTCCTATCGCGTGATTTATTAACCCTCCCAAAAATTGTAATAGGGGTATTTCTTGCAGTTGGGTTTCAAAAGAGGTGGGTAACCATTTGCTTGTGATAGTCAAGCTGTCAGCTATGTGTCCCCCTGCATGCTTCCATCTGTTGTTCATTTCTTCTATCTCGACCGAGTTTAAAATTCCCATCCCTGTACCTGTCAGTCCCAATAGTGTGTCGTACCATTTTCATTTATACCTACACTCCGGTATCGGGGGAAAGGTGATATTGAATTTTATTTTTGTTTTCTGTTGTGATGTTGATACATTTATGCAAGTGTTTGGTACGGGTGTTAATATGGAAGATTCAATTATTGGCGTTACTTCTTCCTCCATTTGTATGTGAAACCCATAGGTCTGTGCATACCAGTACCACCCATCAACTCTCTCTTCCCTCCACCAAGATGCACAGAGGAAAGTACTGGATTGAATAACGGTAATATCTGTCAGATTAAACATCCCTTCTGATATATTTTCTCCCCCTGCTATTGTGGTTAATATTTGGTACATTTGTCCTACCACCCGTTCCCGGGCTTGTTTCCACGTCTGTGAAAGGGATATTTTATGGCACCTATGATTTTTATTGTTATTGAAAGGAAAGCTCATATTGTCATTCCACTGGAAGGTTATAGTTACTTCTGAGAATGGGTCCGCCTGTATCCATGCAATACCTACATCTATATGAAATGGTCGCCTGTGTCCTTTAACAGTGTAATTACCTACATTATAATCCTTATTCATCTCATATCCTGAATCATTTGCTACTTTAGGATCATCTATAGCCCATTCGAAAGTTGTTGTTTCCTCTACTTCAAGTACATTAATACCAGGAGTCCATGCATATATTTGTAAAACAACAATCTTCAACAAAAAATATGTAAGTAGATATTTCATCATGTTGTTTTCTCGGGTTGTTTCTTGCAATGTGATGCGTGTATCCAGGTAGGTTTTCCCTCCAGCTTTACTGAAGTGACTGTGGTCAAGAGTACTTGGTAAGGACCTTCAAACCTGGGTTCCAATGTCTTTCTGGTGTGTTTCTTTACATATACATAATCCCCTGGATTATGTATATGTAAAGAAACAGCGTATGTGTACCTGTTATTGAATTAGGGTCTGGAAGAGAAGAATACACACTTTTGTGGATCTTAGTTAGACGTTGTTGTAATTGTATCACATATGCAGTCAAACTATCACATTGCAATTGCATACTCTGTGGAAAGTATAAACCTAATCTAGGTGCATTCCCAAAAAGTATTTCGTATGGGGATAATCCTGTTTTTCCTGTTGGAGTGTACCTTATAGAGAATAAAGCCAGAGGCAGGCATTCTGGCCAAGGCTTGTTTAACTCTTGCATGGCTTTTTGTATTTTTAACTTTATTGTCCCATTTACTCTCTCCACTGATCCTGAACTCTGTGGGTGGTAAGGGGTGTGAAAACTTTGTTGAACCCCTAACATGGTCATTACATTCTGCATGATTTCTCCTGTAAAGTGTGTCCCCCTATCTGATTATATGGTTTCAGGAAGACCAAACCTAGGTATTAACTCAGTGATCAGTTTCTTGGCTGTGGCTTTAGCTGTAGCTGATTTTACTGGATAACTTTCGGGCCAACCTGAGAATAAATCGATACACACGAGGACAAATTCAAAGGGGCTGCTCATAGGCATTTGTATGTAATCAATTTGCAGTCTCTGGAAGGGGTATTGGGCCCGGACCTGGTGTTTTCGTGGGGTTTTCACTTTCTGTCCTGGGTTATTCAGGAGACAGATTTGGCAGGCTGCACAGTAGTTTCTTGCAGTGCTACTGAATCCAGGGGCGAGCCATCCTTGGTTCACAATCCTATACATGGAATTGGAACTGACGTGTGTGGGTAGGTGAACTGCCGCTGCCATTGCTGGGTACATAGAGGCAGGTAGGCATATTTTGCCTCCTTCCCTCCATACATTGTCAAGGTCTGGTGCTGCTCCCATCCTGACCCACTTATCTTTCTCGCTCTCCCCTGCTTGCTCCTGTAATTTACTCAGCTGCTGCCATGTTGGTTCTGGGATATTCACCTCTACCGCTGCTAAAGTCTCAGGGCTTCCTTCCCCTAGAGCTGCCTGTTTTGCAGTCAAATCTGCAAATGCATTTCCTTTTGCCTCAATTGTTTTTGCGCTCGTGTGTGCCGCTATCTTCATAATGGCCACTCGTTTAACCTTTTGAAGATTGTTCAGGACTCTCTTAATCCCTTCTCCATGTTTTACAGGTGTACCTGCTGCTGTCAGATAACCTCTAGCCCTCCATATGTGGCCATAATCGTGCGCTACACCATAAGCGTAGGCGGAGTCAGTGTAAATATTCCCTTCTCGTCCTTTTAAGTATTCTAAGGCTTGTTCTAAAGCTTTCAATTCTGCTTCCTGTGCTGACATGTGGGCTGGTAAGGCCTGTGCTTCAATCACCCGGGTATCAGTCACTACAGAATACCCTGTGTGATATAGATGGCAGCAAACCTGCTGCCATCTATATACAAGGTGTACTCAGTGTTTAAAATTGGTGTATCTGTAACATGTGGGAATCCCATTGTCTCCTGTTCCATGAGCTGAAAACAATCGTGTTCATCTACTTCTTTAAACAAAAGAGTGTCAGTGTCCTCATTTCTTTTCTCACTAGTACTATTAGTACTATCATTCCCCCTTGCCAAATCTGGTGACTGAAGAGGCATAAAGGTGGCCAAATTTAAGGTTGTACAGCGCTGAAAAGTGACATTTGGAGGTAAGAGTAAAGTACACTGTAACCTTAATTGCCTAGAAATGTGTTTGGGCTGCACCTGAGACAAGATTGCATGTATGTCATGTGTGGTATGCACTACAACTGGATTGTCTAGAACAATCTCTGATGACTTATCTATGATAATTGACACTGCAGCTACCGCCCGTACACAAGACGGTGAACCTCTAGATACTGGATCTAATGCTGCTGAAAAGTAAGTGACTGGTCTTTGTTTTACATGTGCCTGTGTCAGAACACCTGTGGCGTGTCCAGCGATCTCAGCAATGTACAGATTAAATATCTTGGTGTAATCTGGTATACCAATAGCCGGGGCAGAAATCAACAACTTTTTCGAAGTGACAAACGATTCATAAGCTACTTCTGTAAGCATATACGGTACAATTTTCAAACAATCGTATAATGGCTGCATCAAAGCGCTAGCGTGTGGTATCCATTGTCTACAATATGACACAATACCTAAAAACATACGCAATTGTTTGAAATTCCGTGGGGGTAACATTCCCTTTATCACTTGAACCCTCTCCTCAGTGAGATGTCTCGTACCCTGTGATATACAATGTCCCAAAAAGATAACTTTTTCCTGACACACTTGCAACTTTTTCTTATTAACCTTGCAACCTTTTTCTGCCAAAAATCACAACAAATTAAGGGTGGTGGCCAAACAAGTTTCTTTGTCAGGGCAGCATAACAATAAATCATCCACATATTGTAACAATACACAGGAATCTGGTGGTACCCATTCTCCCAACACCGTTTGCAATGCTTGCGAATACAAGGTAGGTGAATGCGCCATACCCTGAGGTAGGCGTGTCCAGGTTAGTTGCCGATTTTTGAGGGAAAATGCAAACCAAAGTTGGCATTCTTCAGCAAGCGGGACGGAAAAGAAAGCGTTCGCTAAATCTATAACCGTAAAGTACATACTGGTTGATGGTATTTGTGACAGTAATGTATGTGGATTGGGTACTAAAGGTGTCATCGGGGCTAGTATTTTGTTGACCGCTCTAAGGTCTTGGACCATTCTATACTTAACCGGACTACCGGCTACTGATTTCTTTTTAACTGGGTACAAGGGAGTGTTTGCCGGTGATTTTACCTCTTTTAGAACTCCACTTTTTAAGAAGGATTGAACCTGCATTTCTATGGCTGCCTCTTGGGGTGCACTGAGTGGATACTGTTTTTGTTGGGGAAGCACTGCTCCTGGAATCAGCTGTAGGGTAACCGGAGGTATGGGCAAAAGTCCAACATCAGCTGGATGTTTCTCCCATAGTTCTCCTGGAAGGGACGACAAAATCTGATCTAAGTCTGAAGGAGGTGGGCCGGACAATTCCGATTCCTCCTCTAGGTATTGTAACAGGTTACACATCTCCATGTTTTCTTGATTATCCCTCATAGCTAAGGTGACAGTGCCATCTGGGTGATAGGTAATGTTAGCTCCTATTTTCTGCAAAATGTCAGCTCCTAACAAATTAGTGGGGGCTCCTCTGGATACCAGAAAGCGTGAAAGGAACATGTGGTTTCCTACTTTAACTTTCAGAGGTTTTGTAAGCGGGGCGTCGGCTAAAATGCCATCATATCCAGTTATTAGTAAAGTGTCAGGTGATTTTTGGCCAGGGAGTAGTTCAGAATCAGAAAGTAACGAGCGTGAAGCTCCTGTATCGACTAAACAAGAGATTTTCTTATTACCAACCGTTATATTTGTCTTAAGCATTGTTGTTTTGGACTTTTCTAAAACCGGGGCGAGTCATGCTTGTGGACCATCTCCCTGCTGCCTGATATGACTATTTTTGTTGTCCCTGGGCTGGTTCCTTCTCTGATTAACTGGAGAATCAACACCTTCCTCTCCTTCATCCCTTATTCTTTTCCTACAGTTGCGTCTGATGTGACCAATCTTGTTACAGTAGTGACAGGTAAGGGGTTTGCGAAAGGAACCTCTACCTTGCTCTTGGGAACCCCCGAGTGCGTTGATAGCATGAGATTTCCTCCCTTTGGTTTCTGCTAAGTCCGCCTCTATGCCTTGCGCTTTTTGTAACAACGTCCCTCTATCTCTAGTTGCCCTCCACTCTGGTGTGCAGGCTTTCAGTCTCTCACTTATCTGTGGAATTAATCCCTCCATAAATTGTCTATTGAAGGCTCGGATTGTGACTGGCAGGGCCAAGTCCAATCCCTCATCTGCCATCATACTTTCCATAGATAAGTAAGATTCCGATACAGTCTGTCCTGGCATTTGCTTCATGGGTGATATGGACCCCCTCTCCTGTTGTTTTGCTTGACAAAAAGCTTCTAATCTAGCAATAAAAGGGGCCCTTGAGTCTGACATGTCCTGCCTCCAGGTTGCCATCCCCATCAACTTGTCCTGCAGGTCTGTGTGGACCTATTTCTGTCATAAACTGGTTAAACAGGGTCAGAGTCATTTTGTGTCTGCATAGATCCTCCCCATCCTGCCAGGTCGCTTCATGTGTATTCATTAACTGTGTCACAAATCTACAGAAAGCAGCTGGCTTTGCTACCGGGTCTGGGGCGCTCTGTATTAATGCCATAAGGGTGTCTGCCGACCATGGTGCCCAAGTCCTTATTTGCATTCTACGAGTGACAGTAGGCGGGGCATTTGGATGGGCTGCTTGTCCAAATTCTGGATTGTTTACCTGAACAATGCGTGTATCAGTGCGTACGGGAGCTACAGTTTCTGGATGAGGTTTTTGTGCCCCACAATGCACACATTCTACTGCCCATTCTGGTTTTTGTGCTCCACAAACCTGACAAACCCATCCTCTCCCCTCAAGTACAGGATATATCTTGTGTGGTTTGCACTCTACGTCAGTGTATGGGGGTGGGATGGCTGAGCTGGGAGCCTCGACATTTTTTGTTCTTCTATCTTTCATATCCCAACCATCACAATCTGGATTATATTTCCACCCCTCTTCTTTCGCTCTATTTGAGACCTTAATTAAGCATTGAACCTGACGCATCCATTGCTTCTCTAACACCTCTCCTTGTCTGTCCCTTTTTATTTCACTCCATACATCCGGGTCTAAGCCCGCTGCTCCTTTCACCTTAAATTTACGAAGGACATCCTTTAAGTCCTGTGCTTCGGTTTTCCCATAAATGTTCTTAATTATCTGTGGCACCGTATAGTGCGCCACAATTCCCTGATGGGGTTTTGTGTTCCTCTGGCCCATTCTAACAGTCCTGCCTAGGTAGCGTGTGGGACACTTAGTGTACAATATAAAACACTTAGCTAAGTTACACTAGTTCCTCGTTGCCTTCCTCCTAGGGTGCTAGAATACTAAAAACCTCTCCGGAATGAGATTACTGAAATCGAATTACTTTATATGCTAGCCCAATAACAAATAATTACTTTATATGCTAGCCCAATAACAAACCAGAATGCGGCTACAACATATACAAGAATGCGGCTACAACATATACAAGCATTCCTTTAAGTGGCCAGGTATCCGACTAGATCTCCGGACTTTATGGAGACCTTATTCCCTCCCCGTATCTGGGATCCCTCTCATGCACTCTTATCCCTGCTTTATGGAGCAGACAGGGCTTATACTCTCAATCCGTCTATGATTTATGAACTAAATTGAATATCAAACTTAAGCGTCAGACCCCCCGGAAGGGCGCATTCCATTGCTCATTGGGATGATATTCTTTCAATTCATACCAACCTTGGCAAGGCTCATTCACTTTCTCAACAAGACAGACAGACAAACAAACAAATAATTCCAGCAATATAAACCAAAATATGCAGTAATTCTAGACTCACCACTACAGAGGCTGGTGTTTTAAAACCAGGAGAACCGTAACTGACAGAACGGATAGTGTCAAGAACAGGTGTGACCAGAACCGTGTGATCTGCGACAGAGGACACCAAAACGTATATAAGTGAAAATATATTAATTTATTAAGGAAAGTGAGTAATATAATACAACCAACTCCATTATGACACAGTGCAATAACCAACCACAGACAGAGACCCACAAATAACAATAGACAGATAAGTGCAATAAATGGGAAATACCAGGATCATAAACAATAGCCAGGCCAGGGTCATACACAGCAGATCAGCAGGGGATGTTCCAGAGACATAAACGTAAGCCAGGCCAAGGTCATACACGGGGAAGTCAGTAGATGGGGTATGGAACACAGGACAGGGAGAGGATGGATGGGTCAGACTGCAGGCAGGGATGCAAGGTAACAGGTGGGACAGGATAGGGTCTGAGACAGGGAGACAGGTTCAGGTTCAGGTTCAGGACACAGGATCAGATCGCTAGCAGGTCAGGAGGCAATGAAGAAATCAAGGCAAACATGTGAATGTTTGCCGGGTATTTATAGGCTTGTGATTGGCCTCAAGTGACACCTGATTGCAGGAGGTACTGTCTGCTCCACACTGCCAGGATCCATCCGCTGGTGGACGCCAGTACTGCGGCCCAAAGATGATATACTATTAACAGGGAAAAGCTCTCCTGACAGTTCCAAACTGCCAGGAGACACCTGCTGGTGGACCTCAGTACTGCATGCCAAATAACAGGTATTACCAGCGGATGGAACATTTCCTGACAGATAGGCACAAATCAGGGGAGCACAGAATATAAGAAAAATAAAGCTTTTTCTTACCTGGCCAGGTTTTTGATCTGTGGTTCCCGGAATGCCTGTCCTTTCGTTCCGTCAGCGTAGCTCAGCCACCTCTTGTAGCAACTTGGTGAGTCCCTGTTCGGGCGCCAAAATGTTAGGGGCAACTCGTAAACAAGTTGCTTTAAGTTTATATTGCTTCGTCAAATTATTGCTTCTATAGGAATTAAGACACAGAGTCAGAAATCCGTGCATCAGTTCTGAGCATAAAGGACTGCTCCCTTTACTTCTTTCAAAGGCCTTTAGGCAATTATACAAACAATAGCATCAGCACCACCCCCACACAGGGCAAGGGTAAACAACAACAGGAGTCACCTGGGCTACAAGCACAAGCTCCATAACAATGGCAATACAGATAAAAGGCAACAAAAGCAGCTTCAATCGAGTTCAGCAGCCAAAGGTTACATTCATAACAGATTTACACGTAGGCATTATATTAAGTGAGAACTCTAAATTAAATCCCTGACCTTATCACCTCTAAACAAATTATTTTCTAAGGAGGGTCACAAAAGACGAGACCCCCCAAAGAAATGAAGACGGCTACTATGGCTGTAATGGGCAATTAGGGATCAAAAAAATGATAAAATTTACTATTACTTTATTATGTATCAAAACTAAGCAGTTTAAAAAGAATAATGCAGCGTACACACGAGTGGACTTTTCAATCGGACTGGTCCGGCGGACAATCCGATCGTGTGTGTGCTTCATCGGACCTTCAGCGGACTTTTCCAGTCAACAATCTGACGGAATTTAGATTTGAAGCATGCTTCAAATCTTTACGTCGTAACTCCGCCGGATCCAGTTCCTATCAAGAAATCCGCTCGTCTGTATGCTAGTCCGACAGACAAAAAACGATGCATGCTCTGAAGCAAGTACGAAACGGAAGCGCTCGGTCTGGTAAAACTAATATTGTCTTCTTTATAATGCTAGAAGAACGAAGTTGTTTTGCTGTTCATATTCACACAGAGTTCTCACAAACTTATTTCTGGATTATTTCTCTTGATCTCATGAATGATATTGTATTTTATAAACGCCATATCTCCATACTAATGTTTACACAATTGTTTTTTGGAGTCATCTTTTATTATTTTTTATTTCATCAAGATTATTTTTTAGGATTGTTACAAAATAATTTTATATTTATCTCCATATATCTTTTTTTTTTTGGTGTAAAGTTACCACAAAGAACCTTATTTTTGTATATATATATTTTTTAAAGTTACCACAAGAACATTATATAATTTATTTTTTTTTGGAACCTCAAGAAGGTTGTTGTCCCTTGTTAATTTGACATTGTCTCAAAAAATTGATGTTAATAAAAACACATAGGCAAGTATTTTCATAAAATATCCATTTTTTTTCCCAAAAAGATTTATTTTATTAAAGAATAGAAAGTCTTTACAGCAATCTTAAACATTAATGAAATAATTATGAGATACACAGTAACAAAATGTCCCAGCTAAATTTTTAACAATCACTTCCAAACTGGATCAAATGTGGAAGGGGTTAATGGCCCAACCTAAGCCTTTAATTGGGTCACATTTGACCAATAGCCGACACTCTAAAGGAAGTCTGATATGTGTGCCATAGAGGAACCGAGATGTAGGACTTGTGGCCTGAGATTGGCGTAAGACCTGTGTCGGTTGAATTTTGTGTATTGCACTGAATATATGTGGATATGAATAATGGGTGTTTAGAGTGGCTTTGTGTGTGTCCTAAGTTCGTCGTTTGGGTTGGGTGTTTAATGACTATGTGAAGTGGGAAGACTGTGTGCCTATGTGGGTACCTAGATGGGGATCCTGGGTGATTGAGGGGGGGGAATGGGAGAGGAGGGGGGGATGCGGAGGGGACTGTGGTGAGGGAAGGAGAGGGATAGGAAGATAGGGGGGAGAGGGAGATAGGCGGTCTCTGACTTCCCCTGGCAGATGGCATTCAGCTGTGGCGATTTGGAGGTGCCTTAGATACGTTTGGATATGTTTACAGTTTAAAGGAAGAATTAGTAGACAAGGGGCTAAGTCTCCTGGGGGTTAGGTCAACAGGTATAAATCTCCTGTATGTGGGCTGGTTTAGTATGGCCTTGTATTCAGGTAATGTTTGGTAATGTATCCAACAGGCCCACTTTCGACTGAATTTTGTCGGAGTGTCCCGTGAGATTTGAATGAGCTTCTACATTTCTGCTACTTTGTGTATTCTGGCAAACCAGTCTTTAAGAGTGGGTATTTTCTTCGAGTTCCAATGAATGGGGATGCATTGTTTTGCTGCATTAATCATATGCATCATAAGTGATTTATAGTAAGTAGTATGTGGTAGAGAGGAGAGGTCTAGAAGGAATTGGGCTGGGGTGAAGTCTAGATTGTATGTGGTGACTTGAAGGATTATGCGGCTGACCTCTGACCAGAAAGCCTGTAAAGGGGTGCAGGACCACCAAATATGAAGAAGGGAACCCCTTTCTTAGTGACACCTCCAGCAAGTCTCAGGGATGTCGGGTTTAAATTTATGTAACAGTACTGGGGTATGGTACCACCTGGCCTGAATTTTATACCCATTTTCCTGGGTGGTGACGTTGGTTGAGCCCTTGTGTATGTTCAAAAATATTTGTTCCCATCTCTCATCCGTGAGCTGGATGGATAGGTCAGCCTCCCATTTTCTTGCAAGATTGGTTATCTTTAGCTTTGATGTTTTGGTGCATAATAATTCGAAAGGTGTGAGTGGTCTGGAGCACTGTCCATCTTTGTCTAAAATTTTGAGGTAGTGGGCAATCAATAAATACGTGCATGGGGGGGGATAGGAGTCTTCTCTGTATGGGCAGCAATTTGTGCTGCAGTGAGTAAGCTGCCCTGGTGGTAAAATTGGTAGGCTCTGATTTGTTCCTGTGGCTAGTTATTGGAAAGATAATGGTGCTGCATACCTGGCGGGAAGTCGGGGTTTAATTTTAGTGGAGTCAGTGGGCTGGGGTTGGAGGAGATGGAGGTGTTCTTGCACGTCTATCGTTGGATGTAGGTGGAGTTCTGTTGGGATTTGGTTTGGGGGAGTCCAGGGGAGCGAGCTCAGAGATAATTTCGTAAAGGAAGCTTCTAAAGAGACCCAGTCTTTCTATTGGTTGCGGACATTCCAGTCTACTATCCTGGCAAGGTGGGTGGCGGTGTGGTAATTTAAGATGTTTGGGAGACCTATGCCTCCAAGACTTTTCGGACAGGTGAGTTGGTTGTAGCTGATTCTGTGTCTGTGTTCCTCCCATATGAACTTGGAGCATATCTATCTGTATGTTTTAAAAAAGGAAGAGGGAATCTGTATTGGAATTGTCTGTAGTAAGTATAGTAGTCTTGGTAGGGCGTTCATCTTCAGGATGGCCGCCCTGCCGAACCAGGAAAATATCGGTTTGCTCCAGGTTTTAAGGTCAGATGTGAGTTTATTTAAGAGGGGGAGGTAATTCTTTGTATATAAGTCTGAAAGTTTGGAGGGGATTTGAATACTTAGATATGTGATCGAGTCTTGTTTCCATTGAAAAGGGAAATTCGCCTTGCATTGGTCTACTTGGTGTTGGGGTAGAGATATGTTTAGTGCAAAGGATTTAGTGAAGTTAATCTTCAAGTTAAAGAGGGTGTGTAAATGCTTAAATTCGGATAATAGTATTGGTAATGTAGTCAATGGGTGTGTAAGGAACAACAGTATATCGTCTGCGTAGGCAGCGTATTTGTACTCCTTCTCGTGCGATTTGATTCCTCGTATGTCTGGGTTAAGTTTGAGTTTGCGGAGGAATGGTTCAAGAGTTAGTACAAAAAGGGTAGGTGACAGGGGGCATCCCTGTCTCGTTCCGTTGCGGATGATGAAGGCGTCTGACAGAGTGCCGTTGACCCTCACTTTAGCGGAGGGATTGCCATATAACGACAGTTTCAGTCCAATCATATGAGGACCGAGTCCTATGGCTTGTAGAACTGCCGACATGTAATCCCAGGACACTCTGTCAAACGCCTTCTCCGCATCTAGTGACAGGTAGAAGCCTTTTTGCTTTGTTTGGGTAATCAGATGGTGTAAGTTAATTGCTTTACTGGTGTTGTCCCTGGCTTCGCGTCCAGGGATAAATCCCACTTGGTCTTGAGAAACGATGGAGGGGAGGAGGGGTATGAGTCTGTTGGCCAGTATTTTGAAGAATATCTTAATGTCGACATTTAGTAATGAGATTGGTCTGTAGTTTCCTGTTTGAGAAGAGTCCTTACCGTCTTTGGGAATGACCACAATGTGGGCTTCCAGCATTCATCGTGTGAGGGAATTATCGGGGGAGAGAGAGTTAAAGGTTTTAAGGAAGGGAGTTTAGAGAGTTTTTGAGAACGTCTTGTAATATATTGCGGAAAGGCCGTCTGGGCTTGGACTCTTTCCGGGTTTAAGCTGTTTAATTGCTTGTTCCCATTCTGTAATGGTGATCGGCGAGTCGAGGGTTACTGCTGTGTCGTGGGGTATTTTCCTTGGGGCAAATTGGTTCAGGAACGAGTCAATTTCTCTAGATCTCAGGGAGGTTGGAGACAGAGGGGGGTCCGAGGTATGAAGGTCGTATAGGGAGGAATAATCATTTTCAAATTCCTTCACTATGTCATCATTATGTGTGAGAGTTTTTCCATTGGTAGAATGTTAAGGCAATAATTTCACCATCTCAGATCGCCCTCGGGAATCAAGGTAATATTTATTGCATATGCAAGAGAAATGAATTACACGTTCATGCAGCCTTTATCATTTCTAAGAGATTACTGTGGTACATGTCTTTTTTTATAAGCCCTGGACACCCCCCTTTCCTGTCTTAAAATGCCCAGTCTCATGTATTTTCAACTTTATTCTGGACACAACAGGAAAGGTGGAAGTGTCTGTTACAGACTGTTATCTGCATATAACAATGCTTACAGGATACTGACTTGAAAACTCCCCAAGTCAACACAAAAATACAGGATACATTCAAAACTGCACATCTAAGCATATTATATTGCTGAGTATATATTGCTGACTCCATATTATCACTATAGCTTATTTCTAGGCCATGATAATCAAAATGGCGTCTTTCATAACTGACATTTAAAGTATAATTTCTCTAACATCTCCCTCCTTTTATACTAATAATGTCAATACTTCAAATATCCAGGTTATTTTATTTTACCAGGTATTATCATTTAGACAGATAAGTCCTTAGCGAGAGTTGTAAATTCATCATCAGGTTCCGAGTATAGTTCCGTGTCGCTCTGGAGTTCCATAGTTTTTGTTAAAGATGTGTCAATCAGTCTTTGAAGAATTCCCCTAATACAGGGAATGCAGCAACATCCACACAATGTAAGAACTGCGGCTGCCATGACAATAGAGATAAGCAAACTTTTTGCAAGATCACCCCATTTACCAAACCATTTTCCGAAAAGTCCTGTCAGGGGGTTCTCTACACCAGAGTTCTCAGCTAATTCTTCGGATAGCATTTGTAGGCCTTATAAGGCTTTGGTGATACTTCCATCAGGTGCCGTATTGTTTGGAATAAAAGTGCAGCAGAAGGTGCCAAACATTTTGCATACCCCGCCCCTTTCTGCCAGCAACATATCCAACACTATACGGTTCTGCCACGCTGTCAAAGAGGTGGCGTCCAATTGTGCTGCTATACCTTTGATAGCATCTCTGGTGTAATTCACAAACCTCTGCTGGTTGTAGTAGATGTAGTTTATCCAGTCGATGTTCTTGTTGGGCTGGACCCATATGAAGAGTGAGGTGAGTCCTGCTGTTATTTGATTCTGCGCTTTAATTCCATCTGGAACTCCTCGTGGAACACCTATATACACTTGTTTGTCAAATGATCCTTGTGGTGTTTCTCGCTTAATTCCTTTAAAAAAAAAGTATTTACCTGGTAGTTTCATTGATTTATCACTCATAGGAACTATATGAAAGGGAAGCAGCAATCGGGTAAGGGCACAACTACCCTCCCATCTAGGTGGCAGTCTGGGCCTTAGTCTCTTATCTCCACACAAACACCAAACATCAGCCAATTGCTGTTTCTGTTCCTGAAACCATTTTAGTTCATACTTAATGTCTGTAGTAAGGGTTGTAATTGCACAGTATTCAGGGGACAGGGTGCCAACATTTGTACCATTACTGTCATTGTTAGAGAAACAAGTAAAATTTCCTGGTAATGCTTGTACTGATGGGGGTATACTTTGCATTTTAGTCTTAGAGTAGCTCTTTTTCTCATTTACACATTCTGACCCAGTAATATTTTATGAAAACATTCTTATTATACAAGTCGAGTCTATTTCCTCTTCAGGGAGAGGAACGGTGGCTAGTTGTTGAATATAATAAGGTTTACAATACAACATTTCATACGGTGTTAGACCTTTAGCAGTAGGGGTAATTCTTATACTCAACAATGCCATTGGCAAACACTAAACCCATTTATTTTTCCCTGTTTCCTTTAACAATTTTCTTAGTTTACACTTTAAGGTACCATTGTGTCTCTCCACTGTGCCCACAGATTGTGGGTGGTAGACACAGTGGTCTTCTTAGGTCAATATTGTACCATTTATCAATTTGTTGTATTGTTCGGTTTACAAAATGGGAGCCATTGTCACTGTAAATCACAGAGGGGATCCCATGAAATGGAATCACCTCTTTGATTAGTACTTTGGCTACTGACTGCCCATTTGGGTGTGTCATAGGAAAAGCTTCCGCCCACTTTATAAACAACAATAATCATAAAATCCATGCATATCGTGTGTAAGGGATAAGAGGGTTGTGAGAAATGACCTCTTAAGGGTCTTAGGGCACCTTGAGCATGGTATCTGTTACAAAGCGGACATGTGAGGCAAAAATTTCTAGAGTCATTTGTAAACCCATATGTTGTGAACACCTTATTGATCACCTGCACCATCCCTCCTTTTGAGATATGGGCTTGCCCATGGCTCAATAACGCAGCATATCTAAACAGTGATGTAGGTAAGATGGGTTTACCTTCTGTACTTGTGTATATACCATTGACCAGCGTTGCCCCTTTAGAAAACCACTTTTGTTTTTCACCTGCCGGTGATGTTTTCTGCATTTCTGATAACCATGTTTTATCAATAGCTTTCCGTACCTCATCATTTTCTTGGGGACCTGTATAGTATATGTGTGTTTTTTGCGGTCCTGTAGTAGCTTCCCTTGCGGTCTTGTCTGTTAGTGCATTCCCTAGAGTAATTGGATCTGTTCCCTTTCTGTGTGCTGTACATTTACAAATAGCCACTTGTGTTGGTTTCTGTACATTTTCTAGAAGGGCCAGGATAAGATCTCTATGTGAGATTGGTTTACCTGTGGACGTAATCATACCCCTATTTTTCCATTGCTGGGCAAATATGTGTATAGTAGAAAAAGCGTATTGGCTGTCTGTATAAATATTTATTTTCTTCCCTTCCCTTAGACTACAGGCCCTAGATAGGGCAATAATTTCAGCTTATTGTGTAGAGTAGGAACTGGGAAGGGGTCTGGCTTCAATTACCTGGTCATGTGTTACTATAGCGTATGCCTTTTGATGTACCCCTTTATCGTCCTTTTTACAAGACCCATCAACACAAAAGGTAATGTCAGCATCTAGAAAGGGAACATCCGTGAGATCCTTCCTTACAATCTACAGTCTGATAAAAGGTTTTACTGTAATTGGGAAGGCTAAGCATAACCCACAATGAGGTGCTTTACCTTCGTAAATGCACCCTCTGCTTGCACATTCCACTGAATGGAATCTTTTGCAGACATTAGTGAACCATAGATGAGATCAGAAAGAGGCTCCACCTCCATAGCATAATTTGCTATCCATGCTCTACAGACATTTGCCATGCCAAGAAATGACATCATTTCTTTTTTTGGTATGTGATTTGGGGACTTGAAGGATGGCCTCTTTTCGGATCTCATGCAAAAGTCTACCTTCTTGAGATAAAATGTAACCCAGGTATTTCACCTTTTCTTTCCACAGTTGTAATTAGTCTTTGCTGACCTTTTGACCTT
The DNA here is from genome assembly GCA_037952925.1 of Lithobates clamitans. Lineage (NCBI taxonomy): Eukaryota > Metazoa > Chordata > Amphibia > Anura > Ranidae > Lithobates > Lithobates clamitans. The sequence continues at coordinate 85,388 of JBBGZY010002839.1, forward strand.
GGTCTGCGAGGAAATGCATCAGAACCATGGTAATTTTACATACATTACTACCAGAATGTCATCCAAATACAAGAGAATTTAACACACTAGGAGGTACAAACCGAGACAAATTATTGGACATTCTTTGTGAGAAGGTAGTTGGACTTTCACAATATCCCTGGGATAACCTAGTGTATGTGTACCTCTTTTTTTTTTTTTTTCGTGTACATAAATGCAACCCAGAACTGACTGTCTTTGTGTAAGGGAATGGAAAAGAAGGATTACTGTTATCAATAACATAAAATACCTCGTTCTCTGGGTAGAGCTCGTTCAGGGGGACATGCATGTCTGGGACCACCGGGGCCCTCGGTAATACGGCCCCATTGACTGCCTGTAAATCCTGCACGAGTCTCCACCCATCTTTCTCTCCCTTATGCCTTCTATACCTCTAAATCCCTTTGGGTTTTAGTTTCTCATCTGTCAGTTGGACCCAGTTCGTGATAAGTTCTCCTAGCTCATGCCATGATACCTTGGAATTCTGGGTGACCGAAACACAAGGTACAGTATCCTGCCTGTATATTTGCAGAATAGGCTGTGGTAGGAGACAAGTAGCCACGCTATTTCCTTCCTTATCACAGTACAGACATTTTAAGAGAACTTCAGTGTTAGTGAGACTCATTAACTGTTTCTCATAGGACTTATCAGGCCCAGAGGTCTTTCTGTAGTACATGGTGCAATAGAGGTTTGTCTGGACCTTATACCTTTTCCTCACAGACTCTTTGTCAATTATTTCTGCCAGGGTTTTGGGTATATTTAATCCCTCAGTTTGCAAATTCCAGGCTGTACCAGTATCAGGGCTCATTATCCACGGCTGTGATTTGTTTTTCACACAGCCGATGGGCTCTGAGACCTCCCTCCACTGGTACGACAGAAATATCAAGAGCGTGCAACATGTCTCTACTCAACAAATTAACAGGACATTTAGTCAAAATGACAATTTTACACTGAGCCTTTTTACCTGTCTGTGCATCTTCCACAGTAAGGCCTTCAGACGTGGCCTCCTGGTGCATCAACCCATTTTGCAGATTTTACATATACTACACCTTTTTCTTTACCTTTTTCATATCCAGCGGGTGTATTAGGGTCCTACAAGCCCCAGTATCACAGAGAAATGTTAGCCATCTACCCTTCACAACCAAGATTATTTCTGACTTGACTTTAGCATGCAAACAAGTTTCAACAGCGCACACATCCAAAATTTCAGATTCTTTCTCATTTTCTTCTGTATCTCTCTCTCTGCAGACATACCAACATCTTCATGCATCTTCCTCTCTGTTTGACCTACATTCTTTTGCCAAGTGACCTCTTTTACCTCACAGGAAACACTCCCTTCTCTTTTTTTTTTTTTTTTTTTCATAGTCCTAAATGCGGGGCCTTGTTCAGGTGTTTCCTATCCTTCTGTTCTCCTTCTCAATGACATACACATCATTACCTTCATCTACATAAACACTTTCCCTTTCTTTACTCTCTTTTTTGATTGGAAGTGCCGCTCAGCATGCCTCGCATACTCTATCAGCCCTTGTAGTCTGCAGATCCTATGGTTGATCATGTGTTTGATAACAGACTTGATATAGGGGCAAACAGCCCCTTCAAGATTGCATCCTTTAGCTGTTGCTCATATGTGCTATCGTTTACTTGATTTACTGGGACTTCTATTCCTGAGTGATTATTGAAAATCTCCCTCATCCTAACAATGAAATTGTCCACTGTTTCCTCTTCTCCCTGTACACACTGATTTATAATGGACCAGTCGGCTCGACGTATCCATCTATTCTCTATCCTTGCTATAAGAGCATTTCTCCTGTTTTCTAGTGCTGCATCATCATGAGGCAACACAACTCCCTGATTGTTTAATCCTCTCCAATCTCCCACTACATGATGCCAGTCGGGACCCAGGATCTGTCTGATATTCTGCTCTATTTCCCTCCCAATAAGATGATAGTTAGCAATCATTCCCATGATACCATCCCTGATTTAAGCTATGTTCACCTTGGGATGTGGTACCCCTTCAGTAGTTTTTTTAACATCCTCAGGGGTCCAGGGGCGATAGACCATCATAGTGTTGGGGACTACTATACCGCCTACATTTTGTCCTGCCCTAGGTTTGGGAACTTCAATTAGTGGCAATTCTTCCTCTCCACATTCTGTTTGTTCCCCAACTGAGGGGGATATCAATTGGTTCACCAGGTCCCCGAAAAATTTGTAATAGTTGCTGTAAAGGGGGTCCCTTGTGGACTCCTCTGGACAGCAAGAGTCATTTTGAGAGGGGGTTTAGCTGCAGCCATAAGAGAATCAGTTGCATCTGCGGGTGACCCAGGTGACCACGGGGGAACAACAAACAGTGGAGAGTCAGGTTGCATTTGGTTTGTTACGTTTTGTTCAGTCAATACTTGCTGAACTAAACGTCAGAGGACGGTCATATTATTGTCCTCCTCTTTTGTTCAAAAACATAGTCTTTTTATGGTTTTCTGAATTTAACCTATGGTTAGCCTCCTCAAGCCATTTCTTTGCCTGGGGAAGGCCTAATTTCTTCTGTTTTCTTATTTTCATGCCGGCATCATTTTTAAGCTTTCTACACAGTATTACACAATAATCCTTATTTAAAAACGCATCAAAATCATACTTTGTTTTCCACATTTAAAGAAATGTCACATTCTCTTTGTCTAGACTACACATATACTTAACATCTTCATTCACACCAACAGATTTTCCATGGATCATACCTACTTTGTTTATCGTGCACACGGAGCTCTTTTTTTGTTAATGTCTTCTCACAATGACACAACACACGCACACAGTATCTTATCACTTGCAATCACTCACAGACTTTCTAGTCCTGATATATCACTTCTAGATTACTGATCTTGTGTATTGCTAAAACACTGGTGTCTTAGAGAATTACAGAATTACGGGGAGACTGTATTCTCCCGACTGTTCTCTTATCATTAATTAATACTTCACTAACTTGTAGAGAGCATTTACAGAATTACGAGGAAACTGAATTCTCCCGACTGTTCTTTCATCCTATCAAAACATTTAATATTTCAGTCCTTGATCCAAGGGTATTTATGTGCCTGCTCAGGATTAATACAACATATGAGGCTGGCATGAACACTGCGGTCCGCCAAATGTCCTCTGTTTGTTACCTGGAAATCTATCAGGCCACACCCTTGTATCAACGGAGGGGGGGTTCTTTATCTGGAAGTATTTTTGATCCAAGGGTATTTATATGCCTAGAAATCTATCAGGCCACACCCTTGTATCAACGGGGGGTTCTTTATCTGGAAGTATTTTTGATCCAAGGGTATTTATATGCCTAGTAATCTATCAGGCCACACCCTTGTATCAACGGGGGGTTCTTTATCTGGAAGTATTTTTGATCCAAGGGTATTTATATGCCTAGAAATCTATCAGGCCACACCCTTGTATCAACAGGGGGTACTTTTAGGTTTTGATCTAGGAGTATTTATGTGTCCCCAAGGGATTTTCTGCAGTTTACAAGGCTGTCTGGATCTAAGATCCAATCGACAAATTTCCTTTATCTGCACCCGGATATTAGTGTGGGACCATACCCCTATATCAAATGACAATTAACCAGAAGAAACAAACAAGAACACACAAGAGAGTACACCCGCAGTGCTCGACTGCCGCCAGGTCGCCCTGAGCGCGTCTTCCCAAAACGCGGGCTAGTCACTAGGTCTGCCCATCCAGGATGGCCACAGACGGATCTATACGGGGAATACGTGACCACTTATTTCCCCTCAACAAGAGTAAAGCAGATAGGACAGAAACAGATAAACATTCAATCAATCTCTATATTGTATGTATATATTCAAATCCCTTATTCATCAAATTCCTAATCAAGTCTAACACAAAAGGTTAATAATAAAATAAAAATAAAAATCTTACCTTGTCCCGAGAGCGGTCTCTTGTGCTGATCCGGTAAGTCGCTGCCCGGGAGGCACTAGTTCAGCGGACCGGCCTCTTTTTAACATCTAATTTGAGATGGAGGACTTACAGTTTTGCCTTACGGTCATCGGTCACTGTTGGCCAGTGCGTCTCGGGGAAATGGACTTCCGGCTCTTCGAAGGACCAAATTGTTAAGGCAATAATTTCACCATCTCAGATCGCCCTCGGGAATCAAGGTAATATTTATTGCATATGCAAGAGAAATGAATTACACGTTCATGCAGCCTTTATCATTTCTAAGAGATTACTGTGGTACATGTCTTTTTTTATAAGCCCTGGACACCCCCCTTTCCTGTCTTAAAATGCCCAGTCTCATGTATTTTCAACTTTATTCTGGACACAACAGGAAAGGTGGAAGTGTCTGTTACAGACTAATATCTGCATATAACAATGCTTACAGGATACTGACTTGAAAACTCCCCAAGTCAACACAAAAATACAGGATACATTCAAAACTGCACATCTAAGCATATTATATTGCTGAGTATATATTCCTGACTCCATATTATCACTATAGCTTATTTCTAGGCCATGATAATCAAAATGGCGTCTTTCATAACTGACATTTAAAGTATAATTTCTCTAACATAGAATGTAATTGGTGGATCGTGTTATTAGCTTTTTTCTTACGTAGCGCCTGTGCAAGAAGACGGCCACTCGTAAAAGAGTTTTTGAACTACATCACAATCTTTTTCTTAAGATTGTGATGTAGTTCTTCTTTAATAAGTGTGTGGGTCTCAGTAAGTTCAGAGTGAGTTTGTTAAACTAGAGTATGTTTGTGTAAGGCTTCTAGTTTTTTCAGTTTTGCAAATAAGTTAGCTAGTTTAGCTTTCTTCTCTTTCCTGACGGAGGCTGCTAGGGATATCGGTTTTCCGCGTATACCGCATTTATGGGCCTCCCATTGTGTCTGGGTGGATGTGTCTGGAGTGTCGTTTTCGGTGAAGTAGTCTCTTAAACAGGAACTAATCTCTTGAACTTTGTTATCGTCCGTTAAAAGCGCAGGATCTAGTTTCCATATGTACATTCGGTTGAGTTTTTCCGGAAAGGTGCATGGAGATAGGATGATGATCCGAAAGCGTCATAGGGTCAATGGTAGTCTCTGTCAGGGTTGGGAGGTCCTGTTGTGAGAAGAATAAGTAGTCGATGTGGGAATATTGGTTGTGAGGGGCAGAGAAAAAAGTAAAGTTTTTGACTGTCGGGTGGAGAATGCGCCATGCGTCGTGGAGAGATAGGTCTTGAAGGCAGGATTTGATTTGCTTCAGGGCCCGGTAGGTCAAATGAGATTTGCCTGTGGAGGTGTCTTGGAGAGGGTTTATGGGGACATTGAAATCACCCCCTAAAACTAAGAGTCCTTCTTGGAAGTTCGTCAGTTGTCTTGTCACCTTACAGGAGAAGGGAACTTGGGAGGTGTTGAGACTATATATGTTTGCAAGAGTAATTGGTTTGTTTCTGAGTGTGCCTTGATCATCCAGAAGGGTATCTTTAATTTGCAGGGGTACATTTTTGGAAAGGAGTATGGAGACTCCTTTAGTTTTCAAGGTTGGAGAAGTAGCATGAAAGCTGTGGGGGAAAGAGTGGTTTTTCAGCTTAGGAGTGTTCTTAAGGCAAAAGTGGGTCTCTTGTAGAAAAACCACATCTTCCTTCGCACTGCGCATGCTGGTTAACAGCTGCAAGTGCTTTTCCGGCGTATTCAGACCTTTTACATTAAGAGAAATTATTTTCAAGGAGAGAGCCGAGGTCGGTGTGTGGAGGGGTGCCATGTTTTCCGAATGGGGAAGCTGAAATCCTTGTCTTCCAGAGGGGAAGTCAGAGATGGGGGGGCGAGTAAAGAAAGAGCAGGGAGCTGAGGGGAAGAAGGAGGGGTATGTAGAGAAAGGTGTGGATAAAGAGGATGGTGTAGGGAAAGGGATGTGGGTATTGGGTGTTTGAGGGGTAATTCAGGAGTTGAACCGGTTGTGGAGATTGTCCTGCAAACCCACTTACAAAATCTAGGGGAACCGGTATGGATCAGCGGTGTTTACCAGAGTCCGCGGGATGTGGAGGTAGTTAGTGGCGTTCGACCAGAGGAGGAAATCCTGTGTCCCTATGAGGTCAGTGGGGCTATATGTGCTATTTTCGGTTATTTTGTCTGAGTTCCGATAGGGAGGAAAGATTCCTCATTGGGTATTCCCGACATTAAGAGTGTATTAGCTTACTATGGTGAGAGGGCATGTCCCTATATTGGGGAAGAAAGTCCGGTGTGGAGTTTCCACCAGAAACATGGTGTATTAAGGATTATTAGAATAGCTCTAATGGTGTATCTTACTTGATCTGTACACTAGTGGTGTGTGGCTGAGGAGCGTTGTGTAAATCAATTTAACTCAGGCAATAGATTAATGCATTTTAACTAAGTAATGATGTGTTGGAAATTTTAACACTTGAGAACATTAACTGAGGGTTAACAGTCTACATGACACAGGGTAGGGTGAGAAATAAAGGTTGTAACATAACTTACAAAATCAACCGTAACATTAATAATGAAATGACTACCTGTGAGAAAGATAGGAAAGCATACATTGGTCTTTTCTGGGTCCGAGGGGGACATGCTCAGTCTTGGTATAGTGAATTTCACTCTGTGTGTGGATTCGACTAAATCAAGCGGTAGGATGTGCGTTGTAATCTGAGTATGTGGAAGAATTTGACCTGCCGGACTTAATGTGTATATGGGCGAATAGTGATAATGCGTGTTTCTTACCTGAGCATGTCACTCTCGGCTTCCAGATGGCCCAGTTCGGTCCAAGGTATTATTGTTCTACTCGATAATTAAATCAAAATCCGGAGAAAGTGGGAGGTTAAGCGTATGATAAATGAACATACTGTGGTAAAGCAGGAAAAGGATGGGGCACAGTAAGAAGGGGAGAGATAAAGGAAAGAAAAAGAAGGGGAGGGGGAGGAAGAAATATAACTGGGTAATTGAGAGCTCTGAATGTCCAAAATATCCATTTATTATGGTTAACCAAATAAAGATGAAGTCAACGCTGGAGAAATTTTGTGAATTTTTGTGAAGACTTTTGGCCCCAGGGCACACATCAAGTCTGTGGAAAAGAAAATTGGGCTCATGAGGAGTCCATATAATAGGGAGCACAATCTGGTCCAGGAATCCCAGAGATCAAGAGCAGCAGCGGATGACATATATGTCCCCAGGCTGTGGTACTACACCAGCCTGCGTCTTCTGTCAGACCAGACCAAAGCAAGGTCATCACTTTCTTCTCTTCATTCCAGCCTTCCCTTCACGCTGGCCTGCACCCTTCCCTGCAGCCTTCCTTGTAGGCTGGGGCTCTGGTGGTTGACTTGTGGCAGGAGGAGGAGGAGGGCCTTGCTCATTTATTTGGGTGTTGACAGTTAACTCGCCCTTCAGCCCCTTGTGAAGGACATCAGAAAATAGTTTTTCACACAGGAGGCGTTGTCCCTTCTCCATTTCGAGCAACCTGCTGGCTATATAGGAGCCATAGGCCTCTTCAGCTTTGGGGGGCTCTTGAGGAAATTTGTTTGTTCTCTCATGAGGCGCAGTGATGCCTCCTCTGTCACCGTCCCCTTTCTGGGCCTTTTTGTATAAAGGCGGAGGGGAGGAACCTGCGATTGTATGAGGCTCCTACTGGGCCCGGCCACCTCCTGGCTGACACTAACCCCTGCCGCCTCCTGGATGACACTGGTCCCAGCCTCCTCCTGGATGACACTGGTCCTGGCCTCCTCCTGGATGACACTTTCCACACCTTCCTCCTGGCTGATCTCATCCTGTGTATAAAAAAGGGAGATAGTTTGAGTTTTTGGTTCATCAATGATGCACAATTTTCAGCTCATGACTTGCAAATTCAATGTTAATACATATAAAAGAGTATCAATCTGACACCAGCATTTTTTAAAGCTGGTGACAAACATTTTTGGCCACTACTGTCAATTGATATGTATACATAATTTTTAAAAAAAAAATCCTTTAATAGGTGTAGTGCCCACCTAATTAGGCGTGTGCTAGATTAGATAGTTAGGATTAAAGCTAGGCCAAATTGCCAGTGTTTTACCGTGTGGTGTAAGCTGGTGGGTTTAATTTGGTTGGGAGGTTAGAGTAGAGGAAGGTGTGGCCACCGACACTCTGCCAGTGTAATTTCCATCCCTTTCTATGAAAGGTTCTGGAAAGTGGGAGGAATAAAGGAATAAAGTGGCAGGTAGTCTTTTGGAGACCCCTCTGAACCAATCATTGTTTTGCTTGGGCAGAGGTGGGACTTCTATAAAAGACAAGGTCACATGCTTCCGGGGGTTGGAGTTTTGGGGAATCCAGAGAGGGAAGATGTAGAGGCTGGTGCAGCTCGGGTGCTCTCCCCTTCGGGGGAGAGGAGTATGCCATATGGAGAGAAGACTTCAGGAGGAGAATTCAGGAGGAGGTTGCTTCTACTGACAGAAACAAGGACTGGGAGAGGACCCTCTGTGGCAAGCATGGATGGTTGCTCGGGAGCACACGTGAGTGTAAACCCAGGGAAACAGTGCTTCTACGAGACTTTTAAAGGGGTTAGAGTGCAGGTTTAGGAGGAAAAGGTACAGGAGTGGGCCTTAAAGAACTAACACCCTGGAGGAATCCAATCAGTCATCTCTTAGGACTTTATTCAGAGTATCGTCCTTTGAGCTTAGCTTGGAAGTGCTGTACAGTCAGGAAATGGTAACTAACAGGAGGAAGGAAGGCTGCATTACACAATTGGAAACCAGTGCAAGATGGAAGTTATTCACAGTGGTTTACATGTTCTGGATTGTGTGTTGTGTTGCTCATTGCATAAATCTTTGGGAGTTATTCAGAGTGGCTCTTTAATGCAATACCGCAACGAGTACCAGAAGAGAAATAAAGCTGAAGTTTAAATGTTTATGGACTGTCTGCCGTGTCGATCTTTGAGGGGAAAGGGGATAATGGGAACACACTTCAGGAAAGAATGAACTACCCAGCAGCTCCTACGGGGTAGTGTGCTACATAGGTAATCAATTATAACATGCGGTTAACATCCTTAATATTAGGACACTAAATATGTAAATAAATAATATGCCTGGCTCCAGATTTTCACATCCGGTTCTTCCAGGATGGAAGGCCCAGCTTGGTCCTCATCAGCCTCTGCTGGGGTGGAGGGAAGGGTGGAGGGAAGGGTTGAAAGTTTATCGCAGTACCACAGCCTGGGTACATACACATCATCTGCTGATGCTCCTGATCTCAGGGAAATCTGGATTTTGTTATGCTCCCTCCTATACATATTTCGCAAGATCCCAATTTTATTTTCTACAAACTTAAAGGTTCATTCTTTCCTGATGAAAGTCTGCACAAATGCGACAAGTTTCTCCAGCGTTGACTTCCTTATTGTTTTAATATAATATGCAGGGTGTTTGACCTGCCATAGATTCCTCATCTCCCTGTACTTCTCAATAAATTGAGTCAGAAATTCAGGGTCCTTAAACTTAGCATTCATGTTCTCTGTCAAAGATAATACACAAAACAAAAACACTAATGTTAGGCTAAACTCTCATAATTATACTTATCCCAACAAAGGCCACAATCTTTTTAAGCAGTATAGGCTGATACAAAGTTAACAAAATTTACCTTAGTTTTGAACGCTCGCAAATTCAGTTCCCCTATCCTCCACGCACAGAACGTACGTACGACACATGCGTGATAGCTTTATACACACTGCGCATGCGTGAAACTCCGCCTGCGTTGCCCGCCCCTGACGTTCTTTTTTAACGAATATTCTCCGCCCCTTTTTTTCTACGCACAGAACGTACGTACGGCACGTGCACGATAGCTTTGTATACACACTGCGCATGCGTGAAACTCCGCCTGCGTCACCTGCCCCTGACGTTCTTTTTTAATGAATATTCTCCACCCCTTCTCTCTGCGGTGCGCAGTAGAAGTAACAATGGTGGAGACACAGCAGCTGTGTACTAACTCTAGTAATGAGGAAAGCCCGGAGCCCGAAATGTCCCGATCCGGAAAGAGGAGATTTAAGGCCTCCAATATGGCCTTTGAAGAGATGGTGGAGATGGTATCAATTTTGAAAAAAAAAGAAAGATTACAATGGGAAGCATGAACCATACGCCCATCCTAATTTAAGAAAGGCAAAAATAATGGCAAAAGTGGTGAAGAGCCTGCATCATAACTTTAGGGTACAACGCTCTAAAGATCAGCTGAGGAAACGATGGTCTGACCTCAAACTCAGGGAGCCGAATCAGTACAGGCGAATCCAGTAAGTGATGAAAAAAAACTAAGTATTTGTTGTGTGTTCATATTGTGATTATTACCTTGCATGCTGCTCCATGTGGTTATCTTTACTGTACAAGTTTTACTCGTTAAACGTTCGTAGGAAACATTGTTCGTAGTAAACATTGTTAAAAATTTTAGATACGATGTGTTTAGTTGATACAGGGTTGAAACAACATTTTGGTCTTGGTAGTTTGTCTTAATAAAAAGAAGTTTATGACATTGTTGTCTAGATGTCTTTTGAGAATGAATGAATAGCAAACTTCATTCCGTGGAATGTAAGTAAGGAGAGGACACTCAGCAGCTGTTTACACACAGAAGCTGTTTACACATCTGGGCACAGTAGCACTATAGTGTGGGACACCAGAATACATTTTTTTGGTTAACCCACACAGGTGCTCCAGTGGATAGTTGTTGAGGTGTCTCTATCTGTGAAACGTGGCCAAAAAAGGTAAGTATTCCTGCTTGTTTCCAAGGGAATTTTAAATATGTCTTCAACTTGGATCTCTGCCCAAACAGACAATTGTACACCACTTCAATGCAATGTTTCATATTCCTATTCCTGGACTCAAATATGTGTGTGCTAAGTATACCTTTTGTTTTATTCTCATAGGGGAGAAGAGACTCAGACAACCTGAACCCAGGGACCCCCGACCTCACCAGCCTGTTTGGGAAATCAGCCCAAGCCCCACGGAGGATGTTGAGGAAGGAGAGGTGGGCGACATGGGCACCCCACCAGGTGATTGTCTGACACCAAGGCTTATGTTAATCTATGTATGCCTGCATATGTCTAAATGCATCTTTTTGGCATCAATTTTAGGTGATCTGGTTGTGGAAAGGGAAGAAGCGGTGGAAGCAGGTCCAAGTGCTAGCGCCCCCCCCCGAGGATGTGGACGAGGTAGAGGTGGAGGAAGTGGGTGACATGTGCACCCCACCAGGTGAGTGTCTGACACCCCAGCTTCTGCTAATCTATGTATGCCTGCATATTTCTAAAGACATTTTTTTTCCTCATTTTTAGGTGATGTGCTGGTTGTGGAAGAAGGGGAACCATTTACCACAGACAGTGCCCAAAGAATAATTGGGAAGATCATGGCCTGGAATGGGGATATAGATGCCATGTGCACTAGCCTTGACCTAATGCGTAATCGGCTGGACAATATGCAGCAGGAAATGAAGAACATGATCAATGTTTTGGGAAGAATCTAAATAACTTATTCACAAAAAACATCGATCATGTTCTTAATTTTCTGTTTTGCTGACCCCATTCTGGGCTTTGACTTTTTAATTAAGATTTTAGGCCTATTTTTCAAAAAATTTTGCAAAAACCAAAATAAAAAATATATAGAGGCCTGGTTGCTTTAAAAAAAAAATAAAAAAACAAAAAAAAAATAGATGCCTGTTTGTTAAAAAAAAAACAAATACAAAAAAATAGAGGCCTGTTTGTTAAAAAAAATACAAAAAAATAGAGGCCTGTTTGTTAAAAAAATTATAAAAGAAAAAATAGAGGCCTGGTTATTATAAACATTTTCAAAATAAAAAAAAATTTTTAGAATAAAAAAAATTTGAGTGTTTGAACAAAAAATTATATCTATTTAAATCATAACATTTTCACAAGCGCACATGTGAATGTGCACAGATTAAAAAACATCAGTTATTAAACAACAAGATGTGTGGCTTCTTCTTTCAATGAAAGGCAAGCAATAAATACAATTCTATATTTTATCTTATCCTTAATTTTTATTAAAAAATATTAGAGATTGTCTGGCATTGCACTGGCCCCCTTACCCATAAAATAATCAACATATTGATCCCAAACTTGACGGGCGCTTTGGGGGGCCAAACCAGTATCCAGGCCTGTCAGAGGATTCTCTAAGTCCGGCCTCAGGCCCAAGCGATGCAATATAATTGCTGGAATTTAAAAAAAAATAATTGTGCAGGATGCAGCACGCTAGGACAAGGTGATTTAGTTTGTATTCTGCCATGTGGATAGCTGTCTGAAACAGGCGGAACCGGCTGGCCATGATCCCGAAGGCATTCTCCACAACTCTTCTCACTCTGGCCAGCTGGAAGTTAAATACCCTCCTCTCCGGGGTGAGGGTCCTTTGAGGGAATGGCCTCATCATGTGCTCACCCAGACCGAAGGCTTCATCTGCAATGAAGACCAAGGGGAGTCCTTCCATGTTATCCGCATCAGGTGGCAATCCCAGGCCACCACTCTGGAGACGCTGGTAGAACTCCATCTGGGCGAAGACTCCTCCATCCGGCCATTCTTCCCCATGTCCACATACAGAAATTCATATTGTGCCGACACCACCGCCATTAGGACAATACTATGGAACCCCTTATTAGGGATGAGCCGCACCCCCCTGTTCGGTTCGCACCAGAACATGCGAACAGGAAAAAAGTTCGTTTAAACACGAGAACACCGTTAAAGTCTATGGGACACGAACATGAATGATCAAAAGTGCTAATTTTAAAGGCTTATATGCAAGTTATTGTCATAAAAAGTGTTTGGGGACCTGGGTCCTGCCCCAGGGGACATGGATCAATGCAAAAAAAAGTTTTAAAAACGGCTGTTTTTTCAGGAGCAGTGATTTTAATAATGCTTAAAGTCAAACAATAAAAGTGTAATATCCCTTTAAATTTCGTAACTGGGGGGTGTCTATAGTATGCCTGTAAAGGGGCGCATGTTTCCCGTGTTTAGAACAGTCTGACAGCAAAATGACATTTCGAAAGAAAAAACCCATTTAAAACTATTCGCAGCTATTGCATTGCCGACAATACACATAGAAGGTCATTGATAAAAACATCTCCTCCGCGGCGTCTTCTATCTTCTTCTCCTCGGGCCGCTCCGCACCCATGGCATGGGGGGAGGCTCCCGCTCTTCTCTTCATCTTCTTCTCTTCTTCCTTCTTCTCTTCTTCTCTTCTTCTCTTCTTCATTTTCTTCTCCGGGCCGCTCCGCACCCATGCTGGCATGGAGGGAGGCTCCCGCTGTGTGATGGTGTCTCCTCGTCTGACGGTTCTTAAATAACGGGGGGGGGGCGGGGCCACCTGGTGACCCCACCCCCCTCTGACGCATGGGACAGGACGGGACTTCCCTGTGGCATTCCCCGTGACGTCACAGGGAAGTCCCGTCAAGTCACCATTCGTCGGAGGGGGCGGGGTCACCGGGTGGCCCCGCCCCCGTTATTTAAGAACCATCAGACGAGGAGATGCCGTCACACAGTGGGAGCCTCCCTCCATGCCAGCATGGATGCGGAGCGGCCCGGGGAAGAAAATGAAGAAGAGAAGAAGGAAGAAGAGAAGAAGATGAAGAGAAGAGTGGGAGCCTCCCCCCCATGCCATGGGTGCGGAGCGGCCATAGGAGAAGAAGATAGAAGACGCCGCAGAGGAGATGCTGGACAAGAACGCTGGAGGAAGAACCAGAAGAGCCAGAAGAACCAGAAGAAGAAAATGAAGGAAGATAGAAGAAAGAAGAAGCATTTAAATAAAGGAATTGTCAAAAACTGTCTCTTGTCATTTTTAACATTTTTGACAGTTTTTTAGTGAAATGGTAGGGGTAAGTACCCCCTTACCATTTCACACAGGGGGGCCCGGGATCTGGGGGTCCCCTTGTTAAAGGGGGCTTCCAGATTCCGATAAGCCCCACACCCACAGACCCCCACAACCACCGGCCAGGGTTGTGGGGATGAGGCCCTTGTCCTCATCAACATGGGGACAAGGTGTTTTGGGGGGCTACCCCAAAGCACCCTCCCAATGTTGAGGGCATGTGGCCTGGTACGGTTCAGGAGGGGGGGGCCGCACTCTCTTCCCCCCTTCTTTTGCTGCGGCCTGCCAGGTTGCGTGCTCAGATAAGGGTCTGGTATGGATTTTTGGGGGGACCCCACGCCGTTTTTTTTTTTTTTTTTGGCGCGGGGTTCCCCTTAATATCCATACCAGACCTGAAGGGCCTGGTATGGAATTTAGGGGGACTCCAACGTAAATTTTTTTTTTTTAATTTTGGTTCGGGGTTCCCCCGTGGGGAATTCCCATGCCGCTTTTATTAATGAACTTCTATGTGTATTGTCGGCAATGCAATAGCCGAAAGTAGTTTTAAATGGGTTTTTCCTTCGAAATGTCATTTTGCTGTCAGACTGTTCTAAACACGGGAAACATGCGCCCCTTTACAGGCATACTATAGACACCCCCCAGCTACGAAATTTAAAGGAATATTACACTTTTATTGTTTGACTTTAAGCATTATTAAAATCACTGCTCCTGAAAAAACGGCGGTTTTTAAAACTTTATTTTGCATTGATCCATGTCCCCTGGGGCAGGACCTAGGTCCCCAAACACTTTTTATGACAATAACTTGCATATAAGCCTTTAAAATTAGCACTTTTGATTTCTCCCATAGACTTTTAAAGGGTGTTCCGCGGCATTCGAATTTGCCGGGGGCACCCCAAATGGTTCGCTGTTCGGCGAACTTGCGAACAGCCAATGTTCGAGTCGAACATGAGTTTGAGTCGAACTCGAAGCTCATCCCTACCCCTTATAATTAAAATAGTATGACCCCGAATAGGGTGGTGGCATGATGTGGACGTGTTTCCCATCTATAGCCCCTCCACAGTTGGGAAAGTCCCAACCGGGTGGCAAAATGGGATGCCACAGTCTGCCATTCCTGTGGCGTTGAAGGAAACTGGGGATTCAAACAAGAAAAAAATAAAAATAAGTACTTTTGCACATAACATTGCAAGCACATTACACAAAAAACATTCTTGCCCAGCATCAGTATAACATTAATGGTAATAAGTATTATTTAAAGACTAAAATATGAGGCCCAGTTATCAGATTCATCACCCCCTCTGATGGCACATTGCTAAATTTTTTTGGGGGGGAGGGGATTGTAAATCAATTTAAGGACACACAGACCATTTGCATACATTTTGGGGGGTTTTAAATCCATTTAAGGACACACAGACCATTTGCAGACATTTTAGGGGGGAGGGGATTGTGAATCAATTTAAGGACACACAGACCATTTGCAGACATTTTAGGGGGGGGATTGTAAATCAATTTAAGGACACACAAACCATTTGCAGACATTTTAGGGGAGGGATTGTAAATCAATTTAAGGACACACAGACCATTTGCAGATATTTTTTTTGGGGTGGGATTGTAGATCAATTTAAGGACACACAGACCATTTGCAGACATTTTGGGGGGGATTGTAAATCAATTTAAGGACACACAGACCATTTGCAGACATTTTAGGGGGGATTGTCAATCAATTTAAGGACACACAGACCATTTGCAGACATTTTAGGGGAGGAGGGGATTGTAAATCAATTTAAGGACACACCGACCATTTGCAGACATTTTGGGGGGGATTGTAAATCAATTTAAGGACACACAGACCATTTGCAGATATTTTGGGGGGGGGGGTTGTAAATCAATTTAAGGACACACAGACCATTTGCAGACATTTTAGGGGAGGAGGGGATTGTAAATCAATTTAGGGACACGCAGACCATTTGCTGACATTTTAGGGTAAAGCAATACAATGGAGCTGACAAAATACATTGTTAAAGTGACTACACTAGGTGGATATGGGCCCAGCATAGCATGGGTAGGTTAGTGAATGCTAATATGCATGCAGTACAAAAAGGATCATTAAAATATTACAGCATGCATGAGGACAAAGGGAACATTGACACTATATTGCAATCATGGTAATTAGTGTTTGAATAAAGAAATGCATTACATTAGCAGACATTAAATACAATAAAATGTGATGTTAAGCGATACAAATTCTTACCTTAATATAGTCCTTCTGCAGGACCTGGATGATGGCAGAACAAGTCTCTGGGATAATGATCCCCAGAGCCTGGGGGGAGATGCCTGTCGAGAACTTAAGGTCCTGCAGGCTTCTCCCCATCGCCAAGTACCACAACGTGGTGACTAGCCTCTGCTCCGCAGTGATGGCTTGTCTCATGCAGGTATCCTGACTGCTGATATAAGGGGTCAACAAAGCCAACAAACAGTCAAAAATGGGGTCCGTCATCCGGAGAAAGTTCCTGAAATCCTCAGGGTTATTCACACGGATCTCACGGAGCAAAGGCATGTGACAGAATTGGTCACGCTGGAGCAACCAATTCTTCGTCCATGAACTCCTCCTCGCTCTGTTCATGGACTCTGTTCATGGACAGAACGCACTGAAGAACAGCAAGGCCTGTGAAGAGCGAGCTGAAAATCAGCAACGAGCGGACAATAACACACTGAGTATATCAATGCGAACTGACTACACGCACTGAAAAGCAGATACAAATATATACTCGTATATACTGTATAGTGTCATCAGCAGCCTCGTTATCACACCAATCATGCAGTTCATATAGAGCAATAAAGTCTATCAGATAACATATGTTTGTATGATAGTGATTTCCTACATTACCGCTTCCTTTTGCTGTGTAGATATGCTGACCAGTATTTCCTGTGTCACCGGTAGGCAGGATTACTCAGCCGCGTCCTCACTTCTCATACACAAATCTGTGTCCCGAGATGGAAAGTTTGAACAGGACACTGTGTGATATACTGTGCGGTATACTCCAGGACTCCAGCAGTATTGCAGCGGTATGGCCAGGGAAGTGTCAGCAGAGTATGTATGTAACCAGCACTCAGTTTGTGACTCTCCATATCGCATTTAGACCGGGGAATCGCTCAGGCGGCGTCTCCGGGCCGTGATGACGTCAACGCGTTTCGCAACGGCGTGTCACGTAGCTTCGTCTGGACAGGGAGGGGACAGGTGTACACCTCTCCTTTTTATTCTATCGAGGTGAGGCCACCCCTCCTAATACTGATTTCTTCAAAAGATAGTGGACAGGGACAAGCTAAAAAGAATCTCAGATGTTCATCTTCTATGTATTTGTTGTCAGTCTATGTCTTCTTAATAAAGGTAATTGATACATATTGACAGTCCATCACTGGTATACATATGCGTTACCTCTAGCAGGGCTCCTCCTGTCTCTTATGCCCCGTACACACGAGCAGATCTTGGATGATTTTTCCAATGGAATTTCGCTCAAGCTTGTGTTGCATACACACGGTCGCACAAAAGTTCGTGGAACTTTCGACCGTCAAGAACGCGGTGACGTACAACACTATGTCGAGCCGAGAAAATGAAGTTCAATGCTTCCGATCATGCGTCGAATTGTTTCCGAGCATGCGTAGGAATTTTGCGCGTCGGAATTTCCGATCGGAACTTTTTCCGACCGAAAAATTGAGAACATGCTCTCAATCTTTTGCTGGCTGGAATTCGGCCAGCAAAAGTACGATGGAGCATACACATGGTCACATTTTCCGACCAAAAGCTCTCATTGGTCTTTTGCTGGCCGAATTTCCGATCGTGTGTACGCGGCATTAGTCTGCTGTTAGATTGACGTTCTGTGTGTGAGAAGTGCCATGCTTCTGGGGGAAGGATGTGCTGAACTTCTATAATTTCTGCTACACCTCCCTACTCATCACCTGCCCACCAGTACACAGGCACAGTCTCCTCTCCTGTATTACCACATCCAAAGTCTGTGAGCTTCTGGGGCACTACAAGTCCCAGCATGCCAGGAGAAGGGGCAGGAGCAGTGTGTTCTATCAGGATGATTTTTGGGTGAAATGTGCTGGTGTGTGTATATATGTATACTATGTATGTATACTGTGCATTTGTGTGTATACCAGGGGCGGCCCATCCATTAGGGTACCACCCCCTCTATCATGCCACCCTCTATATGTAGAATGGATAGATTCATGCATAGCATAAATCTATCCATGGCCATTGCGGCCACCCCCTATTTGGGCATCCGGCTCCTTTCAGGACACCAGGCGCCTGAATTAAAGCAGCGGGGGGGGGGGGTGTTTTTAGGCTCTAATAGGCTTCAAAATGCTCGGAGCCCATCCAGGTGTGTTAGAAAAACAAATTAATATTTGCTTTTCTAACACTGAACTGCCTCTCTGCCAATCAGTAAGTGCGGGTCTTATACCCAGCACGCGATTAGCTGAAAAGACAGGCACTCCTATTGAAAGCCTAGCAGGAGGAAAGAAGAGATGCAGGGAGTAAGCATGGAGGACACAGCTCACCGCCGCCCGACCCATAGCTTGCCGCTGCCCGTCCTACATCTCACTGCTGTCACCCGCTGCCTGACCCGCCACCAAGATGGGGTAAGTGCTGGTCAGACAACAGGTGTGGGTGCTGGTTAAATGCCGCCGGGGGGTCACAGTGGCTGCATTTGATGGGCGCAGTGGCTGCATTTGATGTGCACAGTGGCTGCATTTGATGGGGCACAGTGGCTGCATTTGATGGGGCACAGTGGGGCTGCAATTGATGTTTTTTTTCCCAGTATTTTTCAGCATTTTTCCCATTTTGTTTGCGCCTCCCCCGAAAAAATTTGAGCACCAGCCGCTACTGGTGTATACTGTATGATCAATGTGTGCCCACTGCTGCTCAACAGAAGTCGCTCTAACAATCCCATGCCCATGAAAAATCCACTTGTTGCCATTCGGGGCCATCTGAATAGTGCTGTGCAGAGCCCGGCCTCGGATCAGGCAGCAGAGCAGGTCTGGGTGCATGCCTGTGCGGTGATATCATGGCACACATCAAGCATGGCTTTTATTCACATGGCCCACTGCCAGGTCTGAGGCCAACCACAGCAATTCACTATTTCGCTGGCTCTGCAACTCACTTGTGCAGTTCAGAGCCTGCAACAAGTGGATTTTATTTTAACACCTTTTTCTGCCAGCTGCCTACCACACCAAGCACCAAGCTGCAAAGGTGTGTGAAAGGGGACACTGATGGAAGGTGACGCTGGGGGCTCTGCCATAGGGTGGGACTCTGGGGGCTCTGCCGCAGGGTGGGACTCTGGGGGGCTCTGCCGTAAGGTGACACTCTGGGGGGCTCTGCCGTAGGGTGACACTGTGGGGGGCTCTGTCGTAGGGTGACACTGTGGGGGGCTCTGCCGTAGGGTGACACTCTGGGGGGCTCTGCCGTAGGGTGACACTCTGGGGGGCTCTGCCATAGGGTGACACTCTGGGGGGCTCTGCCGTAGGGTGAAACTCTGGGGGGCTCTGCCATAGGGTGACACTCAGGGGGGGCTCTGCCGCAGGGTGGGACTCTGGGGGGCTCTGCTGTAGGGTGACACTCTGGGGGGCTCTGCCGTAGGGTAACACTCTGGGGGGCTCTGCCGTAGGGTGACACACTGGGGGGCTCTGCCGTAGGGTGGCACACTGGTGGGCTCTGTCATAGGGTGGCACACTGGGGGGCTCTGTCGTAGGGTGGCACAATAGCAGGCTCTGCCATAAGGTGTTACTCTGGGGGCTTTGCCATAGGGTGGCACACTGGGGGCTCTGCCGTAGGGTGGCACACTTGGGGCTCTCCTGTAGTGTGGCACTCTGTGGACTGTGATATATAGGGAGAATGTTGGGACTTTGGTGTAAGAGAGGACTCTGATGTGAGAGTGGCGCTCATCCTGACTGCTGTACTCTATATGTTGTTTTGTTTGTTACTTACCCCTGACCCCTGTACTCTATACATTATACTGTACATAGACCTGACTAAGGTGTTCATTGTCTCAACAGTTGCTGGTTTTAATTAAGTTCTTCTGTAATGTTCCCTCAGTAAGCCAAAAATATCCTTTTTTCGTGCATAAAAAACATATATAATGGAAACATTTATTTAAAAAACAAATGATCCTTTGACTGAGATTCATTTGTGTCTGAGATTATCAGCTGCGACCAGGGCTTTTTTTTCTCGGAGAATAGGTGCAGGAACTCCCCCCGTCTGAGTCACCCCTTGTCTCTGCCCCTACCCACCTCTGACCACCGTCCCTTGATTCCACCCCCTACCCACCTACCAGTACTGCCCCTTTTAGAGAATACAGAACCAAGTATCATTTTGTGGTGCTAAATCATTCGTATGGAACATGTTAATGATAAAAAGAAAAGCAGTAAAATAGATCCCCTGCAGCCAGGAATAGAATCCCAGCAATAGATTCCCACACAACAATAGACTCCCCCAGCAACAATGGACTCCACCCCAACAACAATATATTCCCTGCAGCAACAGTGAACCACCCACAACAAAATATCACACCCAGTAACAAAATATCCACCCAAGCAACATTAGACCCCCCCCCCCAGCAGCAACAACAGATCTCCCAGCAGCCATCATCAATAGATCCTCCAGCAGCCAGTAAAAATAGACCTCTCCCTCAACAGTAGATCCCTTACAGCAACATAAGATCCCCCAGCAACAATAGATTCCCCATCAGCAACAATAGACCCTCACACAAAATCAGATCCCCACCAGTTACAATAGATCCCCAGCAGCCAACATCAATAGACCCTCCAGCACACCCCACACCCCATGCTATTACATACATTCAGTGCTGGAGGTTGCGGAACTGCGTTCCCCCGTGTTCCCGCTGAAAAAAATCCCTGGCTGCGACACAGTAATTAGAATTTTATGGGTACAAGGTCTGTGGTATGTTTGCATTGTATACAGCAGATGCAGATTCTGTTCAATCCTCTTTTAAGACTCTCCCACTGGTCATGCACATTGTTTGCCATGGTGCACTATGTATGCCGCAGGTCATCATCTCCCTGGTAGGGGTCCCAGTGCAGTATTTTGGCCAATGGCCCATGATGCTGTTAAGGTGCCCATGAGAGGTTCCTGGTGAATTTTCTGGGTCACCAGCTCTAAGTCTCCTGCCACTCGGCATGTCGCCGAGCCCTCAGTGGGTATGCCCACATTCATGTTGCGTCAAAAAAAGATGGCTGCCGCATGGTGGCCATCTCTAAGCCTGGGGGCCCCATAATCTCCTATTGCCAAGGGGCCCCATGAGTTGTCAGTCCGCCCCTGGGAGAGTGATAATGTTTGGATTCTGCTTCATTTTTTTTAACACATAATTTTATATGGTTTGTGAATATTTTGTCTGGGAATATTCTGTTATAATTATAGAAACTGCTTATGATCTTTGTAATAATAAAGTTATATGTGGTTAAACTTATCCTGTCTGTTTGTAATGTAATAATCTAATCTGGAATGATAAACGTGTCACTGTATTAAACAAGGTTAGGACTGTATGATACGTTAAATACAGTTCTGTAAGCAACACCTTATTTTCTGGCAGTGCCCCTCCCGAGACTCTGGAATCTGCCCCTCGTTGTAGCCTTTCATTAACAAGCCTTTGCGGGAAGCCCTTCCTATTAGCTCTCACTGTACCACATGTTGGGGTCTTCCTCCGATGAAGATGTATAAAAATTATCCACATATAAATAGTATCCCTTTCCAAGGAGTGGATAGACTTGCTCCCAGAAAACCAGAGCTTAACCCCATATTGGGCCCTTTTGCTGATGATAAACTGTTTGAAGCCCAGCCTAACTTTGAATTTGACTAGGGACTCATCCACAGAGATATTCTGGTCAGGGGTATATAACTGGGGGAATTTTTCATACAAAAACTTTAGATGTGGCCGAATTTTAAATAATTTGTCATAAGATGGGTCATTTCGGGGAGGGCACTGAGTGTTGTCATTATAGTGGAGGAACCGCATAATCATAAGGTATCTTGACCTTGGCATAATGGATGAGAAGATTGGCATGTGGTGGATGGGGTTGGTGGACCAATAGGAGTATATATATATATATATATATATATATATATATATATATATATATTTTAGTCCCATGTTGAAAGTTAGGCCTAATTTTGTTTTTAATTCCCCCACAGTAAGTTGTCTCAACTCAAAGAAACGGGCATATCTAGAACCTGGGTTGCTTGCTATGAACAGTTGTGCATAGAGGTTGCACTGGGCCACGATGGAAAATAGTAGGTCTTCAGTAAAAATTTTATTTAAAAAAATCTATAAAGGCAAAATTATCGGTTTTCACCTGGATACCTGGCTGGGCGGTGAAAGGGGGGAGGTTTGGTGCTCCTGAATTGGGGGAAAGCCACAGAGGGTTTTGAAGGCCATAGAGAAGGCCGGCATGGGTCCTAACCCTTTGGGGCTGAGATGACACCCCACTAGTGCTTGGCTTTTGCTGCAGTGGTACTCAATTTCTTGTGGATGGCACTGCGCTTGAGGTGGATGGCACTGCGCTCGAGGTGGTGGGCACTGCACTCGAGGTGGATGCCACTTCTCTACTTGTAGGAGGCTGATGCGGCCAGAACGCCTTCTTTTCATTGGCTCTGATTTTGTAGCAGACCCACTGCTTAAAATGGGTTCATATCCCAAGTCAGAATCGGACGCAGACTCGGAGAGCTCCCCGCTGCTCTTGTCGCTGGTATGCTTCCTCACTGGAAATTTTTTTTTGCCATACTGGTGACTGTGGGCTGTGGTGAGATAGGGACACTAGGACAGATGTGGCTGCACTGATCGGTGCTGATGAGTGTGTTCTAATGAGGGTGCACTGCATGGTGTGGATGAAGGTGCACTGCTGTGTGCTGATGAGGGTGCACTGATGGGTGCTGCTGAGGGTGCACTTGTGGGTGCTGATGGGGGTGCACTGCTGGGTGCTGATGAGGGTGCAATGCTGGGTGCTGATGAGGGTGCACTGATGGGTGCTGATGAGGGTGCACTTGTGGGTGCTGATGGGGGTGCACTGCTGGGTGCTGATGATGGTGTTGATGAGGGCACACTGATGGGTGCTGATGAGGGTGCACTTATATGCACTGATGAGGTTGCACTGATGATCACTAATGCACTGCGGCTGCACTGATTAGCTGCCACTGATTTGCACTGATGAGGCGGCACTGATGAGGGTGCACTGATGGGTGCTGATGAGGTTGCACTGATGTGCACTAATGAACTGCTGCTGCACTGATTAGCTGCCACTGATGTGCACTGATGAGGCGGCACTGATGAGGATCTACTGATAGGGTGGCACTGATGAGCACTGTAGTTGCACAAATGTAGCACTGATGGGAAGTGTAGTGGCACAGATGGCACTGTAGGGCACAGAAGAGCTCTGTAGTGGCACTGATGTGGCACAGGTGGTACTGATGCGGCACTGGTATGGCACTGATGGCACAGATGAGCACTGTAGTGGCACTGATGTGGCACTGACATGACACTGGTGGCACTGTAGTAGCACCGATATCATAGATGGACACTGTAGTGGCACTGATGGGCACAGGTGGCACTGATGTGTCACTGGCGGCACTGTAGTGTCCCAGGTGGCACTGATTCTGCACTGTAGTGGCACTTATTTGGCACTGTATTGGCACTGAGGTGGCACAACTGGTGCTATAGGGCACAGATATAACAGCAAAAACTCACATTTGGCACTCCGATTTCTCTCCTCTCCACACACACTGTATTGGCGTGAGGAAAGGAGAGTTAGTTGGCAACAGGTTAAAAGTGAATTTATCCTTCAACTCTGAAAAATATTTTGTTTTGCACAGAACATCTAAAACACATTAACTTGTAACCAGCTATTGGCACGGCATTACTAGCTCGGTGTTGATTTTGTCTGAAGTCCTTATTTCCAAAAAATGCAAACAAGTCGAAAGCCTTGTACACACGATCGGAATTTCCGACAACAAATGTTTTATAGCATGCTTTCAAATTTTCCGGCAAAAAATGTGTCTTGTCAGATTATCCGATCGTGTGTACACAAGTCCGTCTGAAAAAAATCCAGAGTACAAACACCCATGCTCCGAACCAATGCTAACCATAAGACAACATTTGCAGAAGTTGCAAAAAGGAAGGAGCTAAAGAGCTAAAAAAAACCCCACGTAGTTTCGTGTATGTGGCAGAAAAAGTACTGCCGTCTGTATGCATACCAAGTTTGTGGTCAATGCCCTTCGCACAAAATTCCACAGATTTGTCCGATGGAAATCCGATCGTGTGTACGAGGCCAGGGGCGGACTGACCATTGAGCGACTCGGGCACTGCCCGAGGGCCCTGGGCCACTAGGGGGCCCCATCAGGGTTGCCAGCCTCAGTAAAACCAGGGACAGTATGTATAAATCTGTGTTTTTTTTACATCTGTCTGTGTATACTGTGTGATTGTATACTGTGTGTATACTGTGTGGCCCCATAATCTCTGATTGCCTGGGGGCCCCATAATCTCCTATTGCCCGGGGGCCCCATGAGTTATCAGTCCGCCCCTGTATGAGGCTTAACAGTCACTACAGTATGTGACCAGAACACTCCCGTGTATGTAAATATCACTTCATCCTATAGACCTTCACTTTGTTCACATACTTCCTGCCTTTGGAAGATCAGATCAGCCCCACCCTGTGCTGAGAAATGTGAGACGTGTCCTCTGGTTTCTGAGTGTCAGTGACTTTCACTTTTATTTCTCTCTTCTGCTGTCAGAAATGGCGTCTGCTGATGTGAGACAAGAGCTGGACTGTTCCATCTGTCTGGAAATCTATAAGGATCCTGTAATGCTGAGCTGTGGACACAACTTCTGCCGGGTCTGTATTGATCGTGTGCTGGATAAAGAAGGGGGATCTGGAGGTTATTCATGTCCTCAGTGCAGAAAAAAGTTCCGGGATCGGCCTGTACTGCACAGGAACATAACATTGCGTAACATAGTGGAGGCTTTCCCATCTCCTCATCCAGATCAGAAGAAGACTGGAATCTTCTGTACTTACTGTATTCACTATCCTGTACCTGCTGTAAAATCCTGTCTGATGTGTGAAGCTTCTCTGTGTGATAATCACCTGAGAGTCCACAGCAAGGCACCAGAACATGTCCTAACTGATCCCACCACTTCCATGGAGAAGAGAAAATGCTCCATCCATAGAGAACTTCTTAAATATTACTGCACTGAGGACTCTGCCTGTATCTGTGTGTCCTGCAGTTTGGCCGGAGAACATCGGGGACACAAGGTGGAGACTCTGGATGAGGCCTCCGAGAAGAAGAAACAGAAACTCAGAAATGTTCTGCAGAAACTGATGACAGAGAGAGAGGAGATGGAGAAAAGAGTCCAGAGTCTGCAGGATCGCAGGAGAAAAGTACAAGAAAAATCAGCTGGACTAACAGAGAGAGTCACTGCCCTGTTCATAGAGCTCAGGAGACATCTGGAGGACCTGGAGAAGAGAGTCCTGAGGAACATCTCCAGCCAGGAAGAGCGGATCTCATTGTCTGATCTGATCCATCAGCTGGAAATAAAGAAGGAGGATCTGTCCAGGAAGATGGAGGACATTGAGGAGCTGTGTAACATGACTGACCCACTGACTGTCCTACAGGAATCAGACACAGGGGACTTGTGTGATACTGAGGAGGGAGATGATGAGGACAGAGAGAGACATGATAGACTCCTCCATGATGGAGGGGATCTGGATGTGTCTGGAATCTCACACACATTACACACAGGGTTATCTGATATGATAAAAGGGGGAAATGTATTCTTCAATATACAGGAAGCTTCAGAGATATTACTGGATGTGAACACAGCTCAGAATTATCTACAGATATCAGATGACATGAAAACTGTATCCAGGTCAGATATAAAGCAGAATCGTCCAGAAACACCGGAGAGATTTCAGTACTGTGCCCAGGTATTAAGCAGTCAGAGATTTTCCTCGGGGCGACATTACTGGGAAGTGGATGTCAGTGAGGCAGAACATTGCAGAGTCGGGATGTGTTATCCCAGTATAGAGAGGGGAGGAGGGCAGACACTGATTGGACATAATAACAAGTCCTGGAGTTTGTACAGGTATATCGGTGGGTGTTCTCTAATACATGACAAGAAAGAGATCAGAATATCTCCCAATCTCTCCAGTAACAGAGTCATGGTCTATGTGGATTATGAGGCCGGGCGGCTGTCCTTTTATGATCTGTGTGACCCGATCCGACACCTCCACACCTTCACCACCACCTTCACTGAGCCCCTCCATGCCGGGTTATATGTATGGAAAGGTCGTATAAAGATCTCTGGAGGGTCAGGAGACGTGTAAAATGATCATATTACAGGAAATCTGAGCTGAATCTGGTGAGAAATGTCAATCTGGTTCATAGGATGACACAGTTTGTACAGATAACGTATTTCTTCAATCGGTGGATCTGGAAGATCTCAGCACAGGAGAGTCTCCTCCATCACTTCCACATCCAATAATCAAATGGGGGGGATTTTGGGGGTTTATTTAGTGTTAGGCTGACCATACACCATACAATCTGATTGTACAATCTCCTTTAGATCTACCATCAGCTATGTAGTATACGGGCCTGTCTGATTTTTAACTAATTCAAAGCACTGTTTATCTTTATATGACATCGTTTTGGTAAAGATAAATGATATTCGGTTGTATAGTGTATGGTCAGCTTTACATTTACCAAAAATATAACACCCATACATTACCCATTCATATTGTATCCAGGTAACTACTGGCACTACATAGTTGATGGTAAATCTAAAACAGGTTGTACAATCAGATTGTATAGTGTATGGCCAGCTTTAGGGATGATGTTAAGATTAAAGGTTAAGGTTACATTTAAAGATATTAAAGATTCATTTAAAGTGTTTAAAAAAAGACTGTAGAAGGTGTAGAGCCCCTGTCAGGTTTATTTATTGCTGTCTGTGCTCCCATTAGGGAGACTCCACCTCTCTATTTGTCCTGTTTTATTGATATCACAGAGAGTGAAAGAAAATCACAAATTCTGGGTTGTCACCAGAACAGGAATAAAGGGGAAATCTTCCATTGGGGACACTAGTTCTGGTGACACCCCAGGATCCTCACTTTGAAAGGATTTCCTCTCACTTCCTGTTTGGCTATGGGACAGGAAGTGAAGGGAAATCTCTGCAATGGAACACAGATGGCGAGAAAAAAAAATCTTCCCTTATAACCTTCCCTCACTCTATCCAAAAGTGAAAAAAAAAAGTTTTGCCTATAGTTCTACTTTAATGTTAATTTGTGGTCAGGCTTTGGACAGTCCAATATTTAGATATTACTAACAAGCAGGAAATAGGCCATAAAACAAGACCTCACTGATCTCTGGAGCTGCAGGTACTGTGGAGCAATTCATCCTTAAAGTTCACAAACGTTCAAACATTCAGATGTTCTGTAATCACTTTCCACACAATTGACATTGTTACTAGGGCAGCACAGTGGTGTAGTGGGTAGCATTCTCACCTAGCAGCAATAGGGTCGCTGGTTCAAATCCCGACCTACCTGCCTGGAGTTGGCATGCTCTCCCTGTGCCTGCGTGGGTTTCCTCCGGGTACTCCGGTTTCCTCCCACACTCCAAAGACATGCTGGTAGGTTAAAAAGCGCCCTGAGGCGATTCAGTTCGCATAGGTAGCGCTATACAAGTCACTCATTCATTCATTCATTCATACTATGTCATAGAATGTGTAACTTTTCTCCATGTTCTGCAACATCATCTCAATAAACATTTATAAAAAAAATAAAATAAAGTTCACAATGAAAGCAGTGACATTGTTTAGGTCGGGTCTCAGCACTCTGCTCTCCCCTCTCCATGTACACCTGATCTGGGTTTAAAAGACTAGAAGGCTGAGAGGTTGTTTATCTCACTGCTGGGAGGGGGAGCAGGTACAACAAAATGAACTGGCTTAACCACTTCAATACCGGGCCTATTCTGGCACTTCCCTCCTACATGGAAAAATCATCATTTTTTTTGCTAGAAAATGACTGAGAACCCCCAAACATTATATATGTTTTTTTAGCAGACACCCTAGGGAATAAAATGGCGGTCATTGTAACTTTTTATCTTGCACGGTATTTGCGCAATCATTTTTCAAACGCCTTTAAAAAAAAAAAAAAAAAAAACGGTTTCATGAATTAAAGAATAACAAAACAGTAAAGTTAGCCCAATTTTTTTTTTTGCATAATGTGAAAGATGATGTTATGTCGAGTAAATAGATACCTAACATGTCACGCTTTAAAATTTACTCGCACTCATGGAATGGCGCCAAACTTCGGTACTTAAAAATCTCCATAGGCGACGCTTTGAAAATTTTTACAGGTTACATGTTTAGAGTTACAGAGGAGGTCTAGTGATTTTGGGGGTTTATTTAGTGTTAGGCTGACCATACACCATACAATCTGATTGTACAATCTCCTTTGGATCTACCATCAGCTATGTATAGTATATGGGCCTGTCTGATTTTTAACTAATTTGGTTGTATAGTGTATGGTCAGCTTTACATTTACCAAAAATATAACACCCATACATTACCCATTCATATTGTATCCAGGCAACTACTGGCACTACATAGTTGATGGTAAATCTAAAACATGTTGTACAATCAGATTGTATAGTGTATGGCCAGCTTTAGGGATGATGTTAAGATTAAAGGTTACATTTAAAGATATTAAAGATTCATTTAAAGTGTTTAAAAAAAGACTGTGGAAGGCGTAGAGCCCCTGTCAGGTTTTTATTGCTGTCTGTGCTCCCATTAGGGAGACTCATCCTCTCTATTTGTCCTGCTTTATTGATATCACAGAGAGTAAAAGAAAATCACTAATTCTGGGTTGTCACCAGAACAGGAATAAAGGGGAAATCTTCCATTGGGGACACTAGTTCTGGTGACACCCCAGGATCCTCACTTTGGAAGGATTTCCTCTCATTTCCTGTTTGGCTTTGGGACAGGAAGTGAAGGGAAATCTCCCCAACAAAAACTGACAGGGGTTACTCTTACTTTATCTCTATCTCTCACTCTATCCAAAAAGAATAAAAAAGGTTTTGCCTTTTGTTATCCTTTAAGGATTAAGGATGTGTTTAGTGTTAGGTTTAGTATTTTGAAGTGTTCATTTTCTGATTTTGTTTCAAATATATATAAAGACATTCTTTTTTTTAGTTTTGATAGCGTAGAGAAGGGTTAGAACCCCGGTCAGTTTTTTTTTTTTTACTGCCTGTGCCCCCATTGGGGAGATTCCTTTTCACTTCCTGTTCCCAGAGACACAAGAAGTGAGAGGAAATCTCTCCAAGGTCAGAGGAATTCTCCTCTTCGATCGGTGTCACCGGAACACATGTCCCCCATGTGATGATTTCTTCCCATTTCCTGTTCCAAGTTATGAAATATCTGATTTCCAGCACTTTCTGTGTCAGGGGTCACCAGGAGAAATAAAGAGAGAGAATCTCTACGGGGGGGAAACAGACAGCAATAAAAACCAGACAGAGGTTCTAACCATTCACCCCTATATCTAATACTATGAACAGTTTTGAGTTTAGATACGTTTAGGTTTAGAAATCAGAGACATGTGGGGAGAGACTTAAAGTACGACTAAATGGATAATCCGAACCAATGCTAACCATAAGACAACATTAGCAGAAGTTGCCCAAAGGGAGACGCTAAAGAGCAGAAAAACCACATTGTTTTGTGTATGTTGGCTGACAAAGTTCTGCCGTCTGTATGCAGAACAAGTTCACGGCCAACGCCCTTCTCACAAAATTCCACAGATTTGTCCGATGGAAATCCGATCGTGTATACGAGGCTTTGGACTAGGATTTCAATGCTTCTGCTGGGAGCTTTGGGAATGAATTCCTCCCCAGTGTGTGCAGCTACAGAGGTCAGTGGGGGATTGTTTGCTGCTTATGGAGAACGAATGTATACTTGACTGCCAATGGTTCAATTTAATTTTCATATTTTCTCTGTAACATATAATCATTTATTATTGATACTTTGATAAATTAGGCAATTTTTGTCATGGAAACGATTTAATCATTTATTAGAAGTGAATATATTTATAATGAAGGTGATATAGTGGATCAGATACTTTACTGTGTGATTTAGGTTTTCTATTTGTCAAAGATGAACTCCAGGCCAACAGCTGAATATAAATCTGAAATATAAATACATGAAATGTTTTATATGATTTTTTTATTGAGTTTAACCAGTTTGTGATCTCGGCACCACTGCCAGACAGCCCATCCAGGTGACCTCACTTTTCTCTACTGCAGTTAAATAATACAGCTTAGTCACCCCCCCCCCACCCCACCTTCCCCCTGTTTCATTGGACAATGAAGGAGATACAGCTCACACTGATGAAGTCATCACTCTGCCTTCTCCTCCTGTAAGCATGTACATGTAGGTGTCTGACAGCTCTGTTTAAGGCAACAGGGCCCTGATTGACTCAGAGTGCTGCCCCTCTCTCTCCCAGTCTGAGTTCTGCTGTACAGGAGATAAGTTGAGGTAATATCAGGACGGGTTCGGGTATTTCTGGTTGTTCTGAATAAAAATACATCTCACAAATGAATGAATACATAAACAGATTATAGGGTGTTGGTGTTTTACACCTGTCTGGAGTTCAGCTTTTCCTGACATTTGTAGGAGATGATTGTACATTATAGGACATGGTGGAGGGTTGTCCATACTGATGTGTATATGAATGTTGGATAGATTAAAATGGAAGATCTTTATATAATAGACAGTCATGTATAGATATGTCTGAGGGGTGATCTGTCTGCTTTTCACATAACAACCAATCACATTCTTCTTTTTATTCTCCAACTATTACTAAAAACATAATGCCTGAAATCTGATTGGCCGATAAGGGCGACACAGAGAACTTTCCTTTCAGCCACTTTGTAGACTTGAGACCCAAAGTAAATGTTGCTTTCCATGTTATAGGCAAAAAAAAAATTACCATCAGACCACCGAGCAATGAGGAGGCCGATACATAGAGATGTGCAGATCAAATTATATTACCGTGTTTCCCACCGAAAATAAGACATACCCATAAAATAAGCTGTAGCAGGATTTCGAAGCATTTGCGCAATATAAGCCCTACCCCGAAAATAAGACCTAGTGATAGGCGTGGCTATGCAGCGTACCGGTGCGGAACGGTAAAGAAGACGGGCAGCCCTTCTCATCTGCCCCATCATGACAGCTGCCATCTCAGAGGTGACCGGAGAGGTGCGGGCAGCTCCATCAACAGGGTCGGCTCCCCCTGTCAGGTCCCGGTCGTTCTGTGTGCTCTGCAAGCTGAGGCATAGAGGGAGACATAGAAAGTGAAAGTCTCCTCAGTGAAGTGAGGAGCAGGACGCTCTGCTTTAGGTATTGTGTGTCCTCAGGGGAAGAAGTAAAGCTGTGGCTGCCGTTTTACTCAGCACTGTGGGGTCTCTCTCCCCCGGAACCAACCAGCAACAGTCTGTGGGTCTCTCACCCCCCACAAACACCAGTAAAGCTGCTGCTTAATAAAAATAAGACATCCCCTGAAAATAAGCCATAGTGTGTCTTCTGGAGGAAAAATACATATAAGACGGTGTCTTATTTTCGGGGAAACACGGTATGAAATAAGATCAGAGATAATATTTGTTAGTTATCTCTATTTGTGATGTCATGGTGATGTCATGGTGATGTCATGGTTTTGCTGTCATTGGCCCCATTGACTTTGATGGGAACGTGTAAAAACATATGATACACACATTTTTCGGGCCAAAAAAAACACACAATTCTACCCGACAGAAGCTTCTGGTGGCACTTCACTCCTAAAACACGAGAAGAACTCAAGAAAAAAATCCCCTCAAAATGGCTTCCATACGCTGTGTTCACGTGTGATTGGGGCTTACAATTATAATGTGTGACGGTATAAAGGAGGACTCCTCTCAGATCCAGAATCCTCTGTAAGGTCCCATTCATACCTGAGTTGAGCGTCTTTGGTCATTGTTTGGGTATTTGTTTTTGTGGTGGCATAGGTGTTCTTGCACATGTTTCAGGCTTAATACACATTTCTCATTTATTATGATGTTTCATATATTCCTTATAGAGTTCAGTATTAAACCATTGTTCTTAGTCTCCCTGGTTAGTGAGAAGCTCCTCTCGGGGTCTTTGTATGACAAGTTATAGAACCTCTGATGTATCCGGTCCTGCTCAGTGATATTTGGACCCCGTGCTGTGATGGGTCGTGTGTGACTTTCAGCAGCTCAGGTGATGACAATGTAACAAACGTCTTGTCCTAAAGTATCTGATAACAGAAGAATAGACGGCACTCACCTATATAACAAATATACAACAAATGACACATAACAGGAGCCAGGATGATGGATTATTATCTGATAGATTTAGATTTTAGAATCTTTTATATTTCTTCTCTTTATAGTGTATTATATATTTCATATCATATAAAGAATATGTCAGTAAATCTCGGTGATGGTCCAAATATCTGTATAAATTCACCAATAAAAATATCAGAAGAGATTGTTGTGATGTGATGTTTGATATTCTGTGACAATTGATGGCTGTACAGGCCAGGAGGTGGTAAAGGAGATAAAAAGGGACCATTGTCTCTTGAAAAACCAATGGAAACTATTGAGAGATAACTTTAAATAGAAAACGTTCTTTAAAATTCCTTTGGGGTAAACCTAAAAGGCAATTGCCTACA
Source organism: Lithobates clamitans (assembly GCA_037952925.1). Classification (NCBI taxonomy): domain Eukaryota; kingdom Metazoa; phylum Chordata; class Amphibia; order Anura; family Ranidae; genus Lithobates; species Lithobates clamitans. The sequence goes on from JBBGZY010002839.1 coordinate 117,986, forward strand.
AAATTTTGTCAAAAAAAGAAAATAGAAATTTCAGACCAAATTCACTGAAATTAACAAATCAGTCTTACTAAAAAAACAATTGGGTCCACCAGAACATAGCTTCATAATATACAGAACACTATAGTAGACATGGAACTGTTCCCTGATTGGCTGAATAAAGTTATTGAGGAAGCTTCGCAGCCAGTGAAAATTGTTGGCTTAATGATGTATCAGATTTTTTTTCCAATATGGAACCCAATGTTGAGGGGGTACAAAGGCGCGTTATTATTATTGTATAATTTAATTATTCTGCGCTCACCAAAAACTAAATATGTGAAGATTTGATCTGAAAGAATTAAATACTCAATTCCCAAGCATATATACGGTATATATAAAAAAAAAGATTGCGCAAATAAACACATCAATGCAAAATGCAATAACCACACGACATGTGAGTGAATAGATCAATAACAATCTCAATAATTCTTCTGAAATTCCTAACCAACTCTGAATAAAAAATAATAATAATTATGATTAATGTGTTAAAGTCCCAACAAAAAGTGATGAGTGTAGAAAAGATGAATGGAGATAACTTCTGATGCAGCCCCTCGGTTTTCTTAAGAATAATGTTGCAATGACTTAATATCCAAACAGAAAAAAAGTAAAAAGACCAGATGGCACCTTACCGAACACGATGGACCCCAAGTTATAGGGATCAAACTCTCCTGATGTCCACAATCAGCTGTGATAATCAACCCGGTCCACTTCCAAAAGAATCAGCGGCTATTCTCCGTGTGTGGCCACCGGACGATTTTATTAAATGCAAAAGTGTGAACAAGATATCGTGAAAAATACTCCTGCGCTTGTGAGATCGTTTGCTGTAAAACAAAAGTAGTATTGTAGTCAGAGATAGGACTGGGGGAGATGATGGAGCGTGTCCCGCTGCCTTAGCTGACCAGGGGTGGTCTGGAAAGGACTGTTTAGTAGGAAGTGGATGGAAGGCGCGTGATCAGACGCTTACATCAAGAAATGTATGGTTTATTTATGTAAAAGAATACAGACATATAGTGATATAGATATAAAATCATACAATTACTACATAATATTATAAAAAAAAGAGGAAAAACAGGTAACAAAATAAGTACTAGGAAGTTAAAATTGGGGTGTGCCCATATTGAGGTAGGTATTTAAGAAAGGCTGACGCGTTTCGAGGAAAACCTCTTCATCAGAGCCAGGAGAACTGGAACGCAGTCTGTATGGGCCGGTAGGCCGACATGTGTACATGGGAGAGGTGGTGTGGCTAGTAGGAGGATGTGTCCTGTGATGGACAATTGATTATTCCAAGTTCCATACCCAGGTGTTCTAGATGGGGTATAAATAAGAACAATATATACCATACACTACAGACTGGAGACGTAAGATAAGTTTACATTGAAAAATGCATTCATAAAATGATAAAAAGTACATAATATAAATATATTAGAAATAAAAATTACCATATCAGTACAAAAAATGAATGATAGGTAGTGGGATTTTGAAGCACAGAACATGAGATTGTAGTCTAAATACATACAAATGAAACAATCTACGCATACATAAGTGTACACACACATGCATGCATATACATACACGTGCATAATACAAACGCATGTGAATGCATAAAAAAAAAACAAAAAAAAAAAACAAAACACACATATATGCATATGGGGGGGGGGGGGTGGTAAATGAAGTAAAAAGTGCACTGAGACACATTGAGAGATATTGTCTCTCCGCATGGTAAAACCGGTTGTGCTTTTGTCCAAAGGACATGCACATGCGTGTAAAAACTCTGCCAGCACGTAAAACGCTGTGCTGGAACAGATATGTAAAGGTATGCCCCTGTTCACTGAAAGCACAAATGGGGGCACAAAGATGGCCATGTGGTTTGTGCAAAAACAGAAATGTGTTCATTCAAATGTACAAAAATATATACAAAAATGCATATATCAAATGTACATAAAAATCTAAAACGCATATGCATATATATACATAGATAAAGAAACAATATGCACAAAATAAATATATGTATATATTCACATAAATCTGTACACATATATATACACATACACACATATGCACACATATATATACATGCACACATATACATGTCCACATGCATACACACACATGTGGAGACCACCCCTACACAGCATGTATTGTGCCTTTGTAGAACCAGTGTCATGGCGGTAGGGTGGGAATGTGTAGTTTGTGCAACGCAATAGCGGAGAGTGGCGGGAGTGGATAAATTAGGGGGATAATCTGGTGTTGGTGACCAAATATTGGAGGTAGCAGACAGGTGGGCTGATGACAGAACCTACCTATGGATGTAAATAGATTGTATTTTCTTTTTGCGGTGCTGTTAGGCTGTCAGATGTGCCTGTTTCACTACACCGCAAAAAGAAAATACAATCTATTTACATCCATAGGTAGGTTCTGTCATCAGCCCACCTGTCTGCTACCTCCAATATTTGGTCACCAACACCAGATTATCCCCCTAATTTATCCACTCCCGCCACTCTCCGCTATTGCGTTGCACAAACTACACATTCCCACCCTACCGCCATGACACTGGTTCTACAAAGGCACAATACATGCTGTGTAGGGGTGGTCTCCACATGTGTGTGTATGCATGTGGACATGTATATGTGTGCATGTATATATGTATATATATGTGTGCATATGTGTGTATGTGTATATATATGTGTACAGATTTATGTGAATATATACATATATTTATTTTGTGCATATTGTTTCTTTATCTATGTATATATATGCATATGCGTTTTAGATTTTTATGTACATTTGATATATGCATTTTTGTATATATTTTTGTACATTTGAATGAACACATTTCTGTTTTTGCACAAACCACATGGCCATCTTTGTGCCCCCATTTGTGCTTTCAGTGAACAGGGGCATACCTTTACATATCTGTTCCAGCACAGCGTTTTACGTGCTGGCAGAGTTTTTACACGCATGTGCATGTCCTTTGGACAAAAGCACAACCGGTTTTACCATGCGGAGAGACAATATCTCTCAATGTGTCTCAGTGCACTTTTTACTTCATTTACCACCCCCCCCCCCCCCCATATGCATATATGTGTGTTTTTTTTTTTTTTTTATGCATTCACATGCGTTTGTATTATGCACGTGTATGTATATGCATGCATGTGTGTGTACACTTATGTATGCGTAGATTGTTTCATTTGTATGTATTTAGACTACAATCTCATGTTCTGTGCTTCAAAATCCCACTACCTATCATTCATTTTTTGTACTGATATGGTAATTTTTATTTCTAATATATTTATATTATGTACTTTTTATCATTTTATGAATGCATTTTTCAATGTAAACTTATCTTACGTCTCCAGTCTGTAGTGTATGGTATATATTGTTCTTATTTATACCCCATCTAGAACACCTGGGTATGGAACTTGGAATAATCAATTGTCCATCACAGGACACATCCTCCTACTAGCCACACCACCTCTCCCCATGTACACATGTCGGCCTACCGGCCCATACAGACTGTGCTCCAGTTCTCCTGGCTCTGATGAAGAGGTTTTCCTCGAAACGCGTCAGCCTTTCTTAAATACCTACCTCAATATGGGCACACCCCAATTTTAACTTCCTAGTACTTATTTTGTTACCTGTTTTTCCTCTTTTTTTCATAATATTATGTAGTAATTGTATGATTTTATATCTATATGACTATATGTCTGTATTCTTTTACATAAATAAACCATACATTTCTTGATGTAAGCGTCTGATCACGCGCCTTCCATCCACTTCCTACTAAACAGATTTTATTAAATACCTTCTTCAGCTCTGTGTATACAAAGGAGCATGGGGGAGCTCAAGTCCGTAACGGGGGTGGTATTAACACAGTCCCAAATGATCCACAATGGCTCAAAAGTGATACGGTTCAGAAATATTTACACAGAATCAAGGTGGATAAAGCACCTGGACCAGATGACATCCACCCACAGATCCTTAAAGAATTGAGCTCTGTCATTTCATTGCCGTTGTTTCTAATTTTTAAGGAATGGTTAAGGACTGTAATATTACCATTGGATTGGTGCATAGCCAATGTGGTGCCTACATTTAAAAAGGATCAAAGTCTTTACCAAGAAACTATAGACCTGTTAGTTTAACTTCTATAGTTGGGAAGATACTGAAGACATTATTAAAAGGCCACATAGATGAGTTCTTGCTGGAAAAAAAAAATTTTAAGCAACAGACAGCATGGATTCATGAAAGACAGAAGTTGTCAGACAAACCTGATTTCTTTATTTGAGGAGGTAAGTAAAACCCTGGCGGTGGACGTGGTATACTTATATTTTGCAAAAGCGTTCAATACAGTTCCTCACACACGGATAATGTGTAAGGTAAAGTCTACAGGCTTGGAAAGATCAATTTGTAAATGGATAGAAAACTGGCTAAAAGACAGAATTCAGAGAGTAGTGGTTAAAGATTCTTACTCTGAATGGTCTAAGGTTATCAGTGGTGTATCCCAAGGTTCGGTGTTGGGACCCTTACTTTTTAGTATCTTTATAAATGATATTGGGTCTGGGATTAAAAGTACCATTTCAGGCTTTGCAGATGACACCAAGCTATGCGGTGGAATAACGTCCTTACAGGATGTCTCCATCTTACAAGCCGACCTCAATGCACTGTCTAATTGGGCAACTAAGTGGCAGATGAGGTTTAATGTTGATAAATGTAAAGTTATGCAATTGGGGGCTAAGAATATGTATGCATCATACTTACTAGGGGGAGGACAACTGGGGGAGCCAATGGTGGAGAAGGATCTGGGGGTTTTGGGAGATCATAAGCTTGATAATAACATGCAATGCCAAGCTGTGGTTTCCAAAGCAAAGTCCTTTCTTGTATTAGGAGAGGTATGGACTCCAGAGACAGAGATATCATATTGCCCCTGTAAATATCATTAGTAGGACCTCATCTGGAATATGCAGTTCAGTTTTGGGCTCCAGTTCTCAAAAAGGATTTGGGGGAACTGGAGAAAGTGCAGAGAAGTGCAACCAAACTGTTAAGTGGCATGGAGGAGCTCAGATATGGGGAAAGATTAGAGGAACTGAATTTAGTCTCTCTTGAGAAGAGGAGATAAGGGGGGATATGATCAACATGTGCAAATACATAAGGTGCCCATATAGTGAACTTGGTGTTAAGTTATTCACTTTAAGGTCATCAGAGAGGACAAGGGGGCACTCTTTAAGTCTGGAGGAAAAATAGATTTCACCTCCAAACACGGAAAGGTTTCTTCACAGTAAGTGTGAAAATATGGAATAGCCTCTCTCCAGATGTGGTTCTGGTCAACTCAGTAGATTGCTTTAAAAAAGGCCTGGATTCTTTCCTAAATGTACATAATATAACTGGGTACTGACATTTATAGATAAAGTTGATCCTGGGAAAATCCGATTGCCTCTTGGGAGATCAGGAAGAATTTTTTTCCCCTGCTGTAGCAAATCGGATCACACTTTGCTGGGGTTTTTCGCCCTCCTCTGAATCAACTGTGGGTATAGGATTGTATATATAGGATTGTATGACTTTTTTTATTTTTTATTGGTTGAACTAGATGGACTTGTGTCTTTTTTCAACCTGGCTAACAATGTAACACACTCCAGACCCCTACACTCTGAACAATACACACTCCTGAACCCTACATAAGTCCTCAGGACTCACTAACAGGCCAGGTTTGCAAGATAACTGAAATACATCACACTGTGCACATTACACACTCCTGAACCCTACACTCTGCACAATACACACTCCTGACCCCTGCACTGTGCACATTACACCCTCCTGACCCCCTACACTCTGCACAATACACACTCCTGACCCCTGCACTGTGCACATTACACACTCCTGAACCCTACACTCTGCACATTACACACCCCTGCACCGTGCACATTTGTTGCCAGCGGTTTAGACATTAATGGCTGTGTTGAGTTATTTTGAGGGGACAGCAAATTTACACTGTTATACAAGCTGTACACTCACTACTTTACGTTGTAGCAAAGTGTAATTTCTTCAGTGTTGTCACATGAAAAGATAGAATAAAATATTTACAAAAATTTGAGGGGTGTACTCACTTTTGTGAGATACTGTATATACCCCATAAAGGGGGAGGCTTATTGTGACCTATTATCAGGTCCAAAGTGGAGGTGAGTGCATATGAGTGAAGGTAGAGGACACTGAAGGTGGTTGCGTGCTAGCACAGTACCTACATATTTTTTTATCATGCCACGTGTATTTTTATTATACCAGCTTAACGCAAGTATTTATTTCACTTGCTGCCACTGATATCACAGCGGTAGCTTATTGTATTTATTTACTACTTTTATATTTAATTGTTTATAGTGACACTGTTGAATTGCTTTCACTGGTTTCTTTACCGAGTTGTTATTTATAATAGAGGATTGACAACATTTATTTTTCACATTTATGATGAATTAGGGGGAGCACTGTACCATCACTAGAAATATTGCATAGACTTCTGTTGTATGAAGTCATAAGCCGCATTGAAATCAGCAGTGAAAATCGCACTGATGTGCGGCTTTAACCGGTTCCCGACCGGCTCGCGAACACGATGACACAGGGGACCCGATGTGCGTGGCCGGCGGTCGCGATCACTGCCGGCCACGTGCAATCGCGTGCATGAGCTGTGAGCTTAGTAAGCATCTCAGTGGATCACATCCTGGCAAACCTTACGCACCTACTCAGCATCAGGTTGTACAGTTTATAGCTAATGTTTATATTATAAGACTATAGCACAACAGTGATTGTGCTTTACACCTCTGCTTTGCAGCTTATGACTATGTCTTCTCGTAAGAGGGCTTCAGGGGAAGGTAAAAGAGGCACCAGGAAATCACCGCCTACATCTAAGGGTTCTGGACATGCCTGCAGGATACCATCCCCCCCTGCAAGACTGGAGGCAGCCTTCAGGATGAGTCTGTACCCCTGTCAGGTTTTGCAGCCTCTTCCAATGTTTCAGCCCCTGTTTATGTTACAGAAGACAATTTAAAGGCTGCCTTACTACCTTTGTCACAGCTTCCTTAAAAAATAGCAGGAAAGGGGGTAGATCCCCTCCCTCTGTCTTCTACCTCCCAGGCCCTCAAAGCGCAGGTGCAATACTATACTGAATTGGTGCATTCCACGTACAGATTACCCTCTGCTGAGGCCTCCATTTCCCTTGTTTCCTCCCTGGGGTCCCAGAAATCCCCACAGGCTACGTACTCCTTCCCAACTCACCCTTTACTGAATGAATCGTTGTATGAGGACTGGGGTCACCCAGATAAACTTTTTTCTCCTCTTAAAAGGTTTTCTATGCTTTATCCAGTGGAGGAATGTCTCACCAAGAAGTGGGGAGTCCCAGCCATAGATGTTACTTGTGTGAATAAGAGCCTGACCTGTCCTGTGGACAATGCTCAAGGATTTAAGGATTCAACTGATAAAAAGTTGGAAACTTTATTTAAAGCCTTTTTCTCTGTGGCAGGCGCTGTAGTCCAACCTACGGTTGCTGAAATTGGTATGTGCCAGTTTCTCAAGGAACAAATGAAGCAGGTGCTTAGCCTCCTTTCTACTGAGGAGGCCGAGGTTTATGCAGAACTTCCGAAAGCCTTGTGTTTTATGGTTGATGCCATTATGGATTCTGCTCAGCAGGCATCTCACCTCACTCTCCTGCTGGTACACATGCGCAGGGCCCTTTGGCTTAAGCATTGGGCAGCTGAAGCTTCATGCAAAAAGTATTTAACTGGGTTCCCATTACTTGGAGAATGCCTGTTTGGGGATGACCTGGACAAATATATCCAGAAAATTATTGGGGGTAAAACCACATTGTTACAGGTCAAAAGGAAGAGTAAACGTCCTTCATTTAGACATTCTCTGTCCCCAGCCCCTGGAGCCTCATCCTCCAGGCAGTGGCGACGGCCTCCCCAATCAAATACTAGAGCAAAGGTCCAAAGTAAAGCCCAAGGACAAAAGAAGCCTTGGGACCCAAAATCTGGTAAACAGAACCCCAGAGCCTCCCTATGAAGGGGCGCCCCCGCTTGGCCAAGTGGGGGGAAGGCTGCTGCAGTTTGCAGGCGCCTGGTGGGAAGAGATTCAGGCCAGATGGGTAGCCTCCACGGTGTCTCTGGGCTACAAGCTAGAGTTCCGGGTGCTTCCGCCATCTCATTTCCTAAAGTCAAGAGTCCCCAGGGATCCAGAAAAAAGAAGGCCCTTACTTCTGGCCTTAGAACATCTGTTATCCGAGGGGTAATTATAGAGGTGGCCACGGAAGAGCAAGGCTCAGGGTTCTACTCAAACCTCTTCACGGTTCCAAAACCAAATGGAGATGTCAGACCTATTCTGGATCTAAAAGACCTAAATCAATTTCTAGACATTCGTCTTTTCCGCATAGAATCTATCCGCTCAGTAGTCTCCACCCTTCAGGGGGAAGAATTTCTGGCATCAATAGACATCAAGGACGCATATTTGCATGTGCCAATATTTCCCACTCACCAAAGATTCCTAAGGTTTGTGGTGGATCAGCGCCATTTTCAATTTGTGGCCCTTCTTTTTGGTCTTGCTACCGCCCCTCAAGTGTTCACAAAGGTTCTAGCCCCACCCCTAGCAAATCTAAGGACTCAGGCCATAACTGTGACAGCTTATCTGGGTGATTTGCTACTCATAGAACAGTCCGTAACATACCTAAGCCACACTGTGCTCTGCATGGTAAAGTATTTAGTACCTAGGTTGGGTCCTCAATCTAGAGAAATCCTCCTTGCAGCCCCTAAAGAGGCTGGAGTATTTGGGCATGCTCATAGACACAGTCCAAAGCAGAGTATTCTTACCCAGTTCAAAAGCCAGGGCCATAAAGGATTTGGTCCGGGTAGTCTCAGGAAAAAAGAAGACCCTCTATCCGACTATGTATGAGACTATTCGGGAAGATGGTCGCCTCTTTCGAGGTTGTCCCTTACATCCAGTTTCACTCAAGGCCTTTACAAAACAGCATCCTCTCTGCCTGGAACAAGAAGGTACAAGCCTTGGATCTTCCAATGTGCCTAGCCCCGGGGGTACGCCAGGGCCTCAATTGGTGGTTACTGACCAAGAATCTTCTAAAAGGAAAATCCTTTGTCCCAGTTACTTGGAAACTCGTAACCACAGATGCCAGCCTAATAGGCTGGGGAGAAGATCTGGAATAAGCTTCCATCCAGGGAAGATGGTCCAGAGCCGAAAAACTCTTGCCCATCAACATTTTGGAAATTTGGGTAATTTGTTTAGCCCTCAGGATCTGGACTTACAGACTTCAGGGTCATCCTGTCCGGATACAGTCTGACAAAGCCATGGCTGTGGCTTATATCAATCACCAGGGAGGCACCAGGAGCCTGGATGCCCAAAAGGAGGTGAATCACATTTTTCTATGGGCAGAAAGACATATTCCTTGCCTGTCTGCAGTCTTTATTCCAGGGGTAGAAAATTGGCAGGCAGATTTTCTAAGCCGCCAGCAGCTGTGTCCAGGAGAATGGTCTCTACACCCTGACATATTTCAGACCATATGTAAAAATTGGGGTACCCCGAATGTAGACCTGTTTGCGTCCAGGTTCAACAAAAAACTGGACAGCTTTGTATCAAGGACAAAGGATCTGCTAGCACAAGGGTCAGATGCCTTAATGATTTTATGGCATCAGTACACTCTGATCTATGCCTTCCCTCCAAGTCCGCTTCTTTCGCAATTCCTTCGAAGGGTCAAAAGGGAAGCAAAGTCGGTCATTCTGGTGGCTCCGACTTGGCCCAGGCGACCTTGGTATGCAGAGATCGTAAATATGGCAGTGGGGAGACCTTGGGTTCTTCCTCTGCATCCAGATCTACTCTCACAAGGTCCAATATTTCATCCTGCCTTTGATTAAAATTTAAAATTTGATGGTTTGGCTGCTGAGACCCACATTCTTAAAGGCTGTGGACTCTCGGAATCAGTCCTTTCCACTCTGGTTAATGCTAAGAAGCCGGCCTCCAGGCTCATTTACTACAGAATCTGGAAGGCATATGTTTCCTGGTGTGAACCCAGGGGATAGCACCCTAGAAAGTATGCCATTAGCAGGATTCCTGCCTTTCTTCAATTAGGCATTGAAATGGGGCTGGCTTTGAGCAAGATCAAGGTCCACATCTTGGCCTTATCAGTATTCTTTCAAAAGCCACTTGCTTCACATTCCCTGGTCCAGGTCTTTGTTCAGGGGGCACTGTGCTTGAATCCACCAGTCAAACCTCCTGTGTACCCATGGGATCTGAATTTGGTTTTGTCCGTTTTGCAAGCACAACCCTTTGAACCATTACTTTAATTCTTCTGACAAAGAAACTGGTCTTTTTGGTAGTAATTTCCTCAGCTAGAAGGGTATCAGAATTAGCGTCTCTTTCTTGTAAAGAGGGTGGTGTTGTGTCCTCACCCTACTTTCTTACATAAGTAGTGTTAGGATTCCATCTGAATCAAGATGTGGTCCTACCGTCCTTTTTTCCAGGTCCGCAGTCCGCGGAAGAGGAGTTGTTACACTCTCTCGATGTTGTAAGAGCAGTCAGAAACTATCTGCAGGCAACCACTCAGATACCAAAGTCTGATTGTCTGTTTATTCTGCCAGAAGGCCCCAGAAAGGGCCAGGCAGCATCGAAATCTACTATTTCTAGATGGATTCGGCAAGTTATTATTCAGGCCTATGGTATAAAAAAGAAGATTCCTCCTTCTCAGATTAAAGCGCACTCAACTAGAGCGGTTAGTTCTTCATGGGCAGTGCATCACCAGACCTCCATGGCTCAGATCTGCAAGGCTGCAACTTGGTCTTCAGTCCATACATTCACTAGATTCTATTAGGTGGATGTAAGAGGGCATGAGGATGCTGCCATCGGGCGCAGTGTGCTTCAGGTAGCAGTTTAGATTATCTTGTCCGTTGGCGGGCTATGTATTTTTCTGATCTGTGTCTCCCTCCCCTCAATATGGGCATTGCTTTAGGACATCCCACTAAGTAATTACCAAGCCTCTGTGTCCCGTGATGTATGAACAAGAAAATAGGATTTTTAAATACAGCTTACCTGTAAAATGCTTTTCTTGGGAATACATCACGGGACACAGAGATCCCGCCCCTCTTCAGGATTATATGTTAGGGTACTTATTGCTTTGCTACAAAACTGAGGTACTCTCCATATGGGAGGGGTTATATAGGGGAGGAACTCACTTTGTAATTAGGGTTACCAGTGTCAATCACCTGAAGGTACTATCTAACTAATTAAGTAATTACCAAGCCTCTGTGTCCCGTGATGTATTCCCAAGAAAAGCATTTTACAGGTAGGGATGAGCCGAACACCCCCCTGTTCGGTTCGCACCAGAACATGCGAACAGGAAAAAAATTTGTTCGAACACGCGAACGCCGTTAAAGTCTATGGGACACGAACATGAATAATCAAAAGTGCCAATTTTAAAGTCTAATATGCAAGTTATTGTCAATAAAAGTGTTTGGGGACCCGGGTCCTCCCCCAGGGGACATGAATCAATGCAAAAAAAAGTTTTAAAAACGGCCGTTTTTTCAGGAGCAGTGATTTTAATAATGCTTAAAGTCAAACAATAAAAGTGTAATATCCCTTTAAATTTCATACCTGGGGGGTGTCTATAGTATGCCTGTGAAGGGGCGCATGTTTCCCGTGTTTAGAACAGTCTGACAGCAAAATGACATTTTGAAGGAAAAAACACATTTAAAACTACCACGGCTATTGCATTGCCGACAATACACATAGAAGTTCATTGATAAAAACGGCATGGGAATTCCCCACAGGGCAACCCCGAACCAAAATTTAAAAAAAAAAATGATGTGGGAGTTCCCCTAAATTCCATACAAGGCCCTTCAGGTCTGGTATGGATATTAAGGGGAACCCCAGCCAAAATTTTAAAAAAAATTGACGTGGGGTTCCCCCTAAATTGCATGGAGGGAGGCTCCCGCTGTGTGACGGCGTCTCTTCGTCTGACGGTTCTTAAATAACGGGGGGCGGGGCCATCCGGTGACCCCGCCCCCCTCTGACGCACGGTGACTTGACGGGACTTCCCTGTGACGTCACGGGGAATGCCACAGGGAAGTCCCGTCATGTCACCGTGCGTCAGAGGGGGGCGGGGTCACCGGGTGGCCCCGCCCCCCGTTATTTAAGAACCGTCAGACGAAGATACGCCGTCACACAGCGGGAGCCTCCCTCCATGCCACAGCATGGCTGCGGAGCGGCCCGGAGAAGACATGAAGAAGAGAAGAAGGAAGAAGAGAAGAAGAAGAAGAAGATGAAGAAGAAGATGAAGAAGAGAAGAAGATGAAGAGAAGAGCGGGAGCCTCCCCCCCCATGCCATGGGTGCGGAGCGGCCCGAGGAGAAGAAGATAGAAGACGCCGCGGAGAAGATGCTGGACGAGAACGCCGGAGGAAGAACCAGAAGAGCCAGAAGAACCAGAAGAAGAAGAAGATAAAGGAAGAAAGAAGAAGCATTTAAATAAAGGAATTGTCAAAAACTGTCTCTTGTCATTTTTAACATTTTTGACAGTTTTTTAGTGAAATGGTAGGGGTAAGTACCCCCTTACCATTTCACACAGGGGGGGGGCCGGGATCTGGGGGTCCCCTTGTTAAAGGGGGCTTCCAGATTCCGATAAGCCCCCCGCCCGCAGACCCCCACAACCACCAGCCAGGGTTGTGGGGATGAGGCCCTTGTCTTCATCAACATGGGGACAAGGTGTTTTGGGGGGCTACCCCAAAGCACCCTCCCAATGTTGAGGGCATGTGGCCTGGTACGGTTCAGGAGGGGGGGGGGCGCACTCTCGTCCCCCCCTCTTTTCCTGCGGCCTGCCAGGTTGCGTGCTTGGATAAGGGTCTGGTATGGATTTTTGGGGGGACCCCACGCCGTTTTTTTTTTTTTTTTTTGGCGCGGGGTTCCCCTTAAAATCCATACCAGACCTGAAGGGTCTGGTATGGAATTTAGGGGGAACCCCACGTCAATTTTTTTTTAAAATTTTGGCTGGGGTTCCCCTTAATATCCATACCAGACCTGAAGGGCCTTGTATGGAATTTAGGGGGACCCCCACATCATTTTTTTTTTTTTTTTTGGTTCGGGGTTGCCCTGTGGGGAATTCCCATGCCGTTTTTATCAATGAACTTCTATGTGTATTGTCGGCAATGCAATAGCCGCGGGTAGTTTTAAATGAGTTTTTTCCTTCCAAATGTCATTTTGCTGTCAGACTGTTCTAAACACGGGAAACATGCGCCCCTTTACAGGCATACTATAGACACCCCCCAGGTACGAAATTTAAAGGGATATTACACTTTTATTGTTTGACTTTAAGCATTAATAAAATCACTGCTCCTGAAAAAACGTCCGTTTTTAAAACTTTTTTTTGCATTGATCCATGTCCCCTGGGGCAGGACCCAGAACCCCAAACACTTTTTATGACAATAACTTGCATATAAGCCTTTAAAATTAGCACTTTTGATTTCTCCCATAGACTTTTAAAGGGTGTTCCGCGGCATTCGAATTTGCCGCGAACACCCCAAATTGTTCGCTGTTCGGCGAACTTGCGAACAGCCAATGTTCGAGTAGAACATGAGTTCGACTCGAACTCGAAGCTCATCCCTATTTACAGGTAAGCTGTATTTAAAAATCCTATTTTTACCAAAACATCAAAACATTCCACATTCTAGCATTAAAAACAAGATATTGCAAAGGAAAATTTATTTCAGAGAAAGATACATTTCATCTCAACATTAAAAGGATTTATTTGTGGAAGTTACAATTGTTCAATTAGAATCAATGGCTAAAACTTGCATTGGACTATATCAGTGCCGATTTTTCACTTCCAAAAAATGCTCTTTAACTCAGCGCTCATTTTCGTATTTACTATAGCGCCCTGTAAAAAAGACGCTGGAGCTAAAATGGGAGTTATTGGCAGGTCTGAGCATGCTCAGTTGTGTTGGCACCTAGTTGTACAAAAGCGGGGAATTTATCTCTTCTCAGACTTTTAAAGATATTTAAGTGTAGAAATCACTTTTTCACACAGCTTAAAAGCAGATTATCTTGAAATAATATACCACATATTTCAGGACTATTTAGGCAATTATATCATGCTCTAAACAATATTTCCATGTGCAATTCTCCAGATTTTAGCAGAGTAAGGGTTTGGGCGCTATTTGATTTTAGGGAACTATAGTAAATTCGATTTTGGGAGTATTTTCTCACAAGCGCTATAGTGAATACCGTTTTAGCATTAATTAGCTCTAATTATCGCGATTAGCGCTAATTTGTGGTAATTAGCACTAATTAGCACTGCGGCGCTATAGTAAATGACCCCCATAATGTTTGGGGGTTCAAAGTAATTTTCTAGCAAAAAATAAATAACATTTTTCACGTAAACAAAAAGTGTCAGAAAGGGCTTTGTCTTCAAGTGGTTAGAAGAGTGGGTGATGTGTGACATAAGCTTCTAATGTTGTGCATAAAATGCCAAGACAGTTCAAAACCCCTCCAAATGACCCCTTTGGAAAGTATACACCCCAAGCTATTTGCTGAGAGGCATGTTGAGTCCATGGAATATTTTTTATTTTGCCACAAGTTTCGGGAAAATGACAAACTTTTTTATTTTTTTTGCACAAAGTTGTCACTAAATGATATATTGATCAAACAAGCCATCGTTATATGTGGAATTGCACCCCAAAATACATTCTGCTGCTTCTCCTGAGTACGGGGATACCACATGTGTGAGACTTTTTGGGAGCCTAGCCGCATACGGGGCCCCGAAAACCAATCACCGCCTTCAGGCTTTCTAAGGGCGTAAAATTGTGATTTCACTCTTCACTGCCTATCACAGTTTCGGAGGCCCTGAAATGTGACGATAGCACAAAACCTGCACAAATGACCCCATTTTGGAAAGAAGACACTCCATGCTTTTTGCAGAGAGGGTGTCCATGGAATATTTGATATTTTGCCACAAGTTTTGGGATAATTTCCAGATAGCACAACCCCCCCAAATGACCCCCTTTTGGAAAGTAGACACACCAAGGTATTTGCCAAGAGGCATGGTGAGTATTTTGCTCTCATTTATTTTTGAAAATGAAGAAAAAAAACATTTATTTTTTATTTTTTCAATTTTCAAAACTTTGTGACAAAAAGCGAGATCTGAATAATACCCAACATGCTGCTCAGCAAAATAGGTTGGGGTGTTATAATTTAGCCCCCGTTGACACCGGTGCGACTTGTAACACGATTTGACAGTTCAAAATTACATGACAAGTCACACCCTATTGTTGGCAATTGAACCGTTCAAATCGGTGCGATTCCGACTTTGCAGTGCTGCATTGATTTGGAAAAAAAGGTTCCTGCACTATTTTTTGTGATTTCAGGAGCGACTTGCATAGATATCTGTGAATGAAGTGGCATAAATGTCAGCCAAGTAACACCTGAAACTGCGCTGACCTGCTACTTTGAAATCATGTGACTTCATTTGAAGTAGTACGGTTTCAAAGTAGCATCAATGTGAACCAGGGCTTATAGACATTCACATTATTCACATATTTCCTGCAAGTATAAGTTGCAAGACCAGTTCAGCCCAACCCTGTGCAGAAAAATGTGAGACGTGTCCTCTGGTTTCTGAGTGTCCAAGACCTCCATTATCATTGCTGTATTCTGCTGTCAGTGATGGCATTTGCTGATCTGAGAAAGGTTCTGGAATGTTCAATCTGTCGGGAACACATACACATGTAGCGCTTACCCCAAAGGAGCTGCTTGGTATATTGGGTTCTCTGTTCTTATGCCTCAACTCTGTAAACGGCCTCGTCCCCTCTAAAACACCTGGTGGAGTAAGGGTCAGATCACATACTTATGTGAGCGCTAGTATCAGTATCCTACACACAGCTAGATTAGGGGGATCAGGAAATAAGCACCAGACTACTCATCTGTAAGTAAAGTATGTATATTGTCACAGATTAACATAGCTCCCAACTGTCCCTGATTTTGAGGGACTGTCCCTCATTTGGAACAATGGGGATGATTTACTAAAGCAGTGCACTGTCAGTATCTAAGCTCTGAGTGGTGCAATACAGTCTTGCACCGCTAGATGGAGCCTGTGTGTGCCGGCGGCGTCCCACGATCATCGCTGGACGTGCACGACGCTGCATGCAGCCGTGGTGGCACTGCTTGTGCATGTGACATCATGGTTTGTGCGTGCCTGTGGTGTCCTCCGGGCATGCACGCTGTGTCGGGGCATCTCGCCGTTGCCACAGCGATGATGGCAGCTGCCGAGGTTTTTTACCCTCCGGAACGCCGAGGAAGCCACACCATTAGCGGCTACGTCAGCCGCTGAGACTTTTTCTAGATTTGGGGGGGATTGGGGGACGGGATAAGTGCTGTGGCAGCTGAAGTTGATTACCTCATCTTAATTGCACATATAAACCACTCAACCCTTAGTTGATCCCCCTGAGATCCCGAGATGGTGGTTCAAGATACAAAACACACTGACAAAGCCACGTTTAAGGTAAGCAGCACAGACAAACCACTTGTGTTAATCTGGGTCACTGATTTTGATGATTTTTTTACATTTAAGTCATAAACTTAAATTAGCATCAATTGAAATTTCTATATATACACATTTTTACTCTTAATTCTCAGAATCACGGAAGCCGGTGTAAGGTTTCTACAGCTGCAATAACCTACAACATACCCCCATCTTTTGGAACTTTATTTACTCTTTATTTAGAATTGTTTTAGGTAAAATGAATGCTTTCTCATCTCATCACTATATTCCCATTGTTTCATCAACTTTTTGCACATTCGCATGCACTTTTTCACTTTCAATTACCACTCACCTCTTAATTATTTTTGTCGTTTTATGCACTTCATATTTTCACAGTTTGGCACATTCACCTCACACATTTGCAATACATCACTTATACACATCCTTCACCACTTTATTCACATTTTTGCACAATCCACAACCGTATCACTTCATCACAAGTTCAATCCACCATTCATGTTTTTTTTTATCACACATTCACAACAAATCCTTTTGGCACATTTTTTACTGCAATCATTAATTATTTAATTCACACACCATTTCAAAATTCAATCAACCTCACATCACCAACAGTTCACTATATATATTGGTAGTGTTAACCAAGTAATTGATCCATACACACTATTTGACATTTTATTTATCACACATCACCAACAGCCAACTATGCAATTTCCAATGTGCATTAGTTGGCTCTCAAGCTTACCCATGAATTATGTCTAAAACAAATGGACAATTACCACATCACTATTTATTCATATATTTTACATATATTTTTTATTTATTTTATTTTATTATATATACACATACACATCTTGGTCAAATCATGGGGGTGCGCATGTACTATTACCGGTCAATTAATCGCAACTCTATCTAACACAGGTTTAATATCGCACATGTGCAATTACTGGTCAAATAATCATTATCCAAGCCTTATAGATTCAATATGATTATTTTTTCTAACATATGAATTAACAGGCAAAAAACATGCTGTATATGACACCCCTTACATTCATTATAACTCAAAAAGTTATTTTTCTAATTTTGGAATGCAGAAAAGCTAAGGGCCCTGCTGGCTTCCCTTCTCTCCCCCTAACCAGACCCCCTGTTCCGCAGTCCCTTAAAGGGGTGACTCCTTGTAAGTTGTGTGGAGGTGGGGGTGTTTTCCTCCACTGATGGCGGAGGAGTACTGTGGGGGCCCACTGGGATCGCCGTGACCGGAGGTGTTTTGAGAAGAACAGCAATCCATCCAATTGTGGCATGAAGCTTTCTCATCAAGAAGTGGTGAATATGCACATTTAATTCCACCATATGGAACAAGTATATAGAAATAAGCAAAAAGAAACTGCTGCGCCAACTCAATTATGTCAAGCTGCCAACACTACCAATTAGACTAATTGTGTATATGGATAGGAAACTCAAAAAGTGTAGCGCTATATTATAAGTGTAAACATTAGTGTAATTCACCCATATATGAACTTGCAGTCAGTGCTGCCAATCAAGCAAAAAAGAAAAGAAAAAGGACTTATAACAGCACCTGTTAAGAAAATCCAATAAAAATTGAACCACGATAATCAATAATAGTCCTTCTTCTGGACTGTGTGGTTGTGCCAAAACAATCCCATAAAAACCAAAAGACACGTGTACAGTTAAACTTTAAATGAGATATAAAGCAAGTCTCTGGGATATTAGACAGTTCATCTAAGCGTAGAGATGGTCATAAAACATGAATGTGGATCACACAGCAATATATATTCACATCCAGAGTGATTCTTCTTGTATTCAGTAAGGGACATTAATGCACATTTAATTCCACAATATGGAACAAGTATATAGAATAATTGATCTATTTATAGACAGCTCAATTTAAACTGTTTTCTCTTTCACATAGAGTAATTTCCCCTTAAGAAGACCTTTATCCATACAGGTGAAAAAAATACCCACAAATAAGGTTGTGGGACTTTAACGGCAACAGTGTAATGTAAAAACAATTTTATTCAATAGAAAAATTTATATATGTATACAAAACATTAGCATAGTTAATAAACATAACACAGTGAACACAATAAAAAGCTGAAACACAGCTGTACTGATGTGCATTGGATAAGGATGCTTATAATGTCTTCCACGAAGGCCTACGCGTTTCGGGACTGGAACTGACTGTCCCTTCGTCAAAGGCGACTCGTGGGACAAGCTCTTACCAAACATGACAGTGTTGGAGCACCCATTGCCCAAATCACGGTGGCGGATATGTCAAAACCACCCACGGATCCAAAAACCGGAGCCTGGGTGTGTGTGGCTGGCCCCACTCTGCCCACACTGATCCACCCCCCAAAAAAAGAGACACTGAATTACGGAGCCCGTCCAAGAGGGTACTGTGTCAGGAAGGCACAGACCCAAGTGGATGTCTGAGTGCTAGAAAATATACAGTGGTGAGTCTAGGGCGAGTAGAAAAAAAGGCTATATGAAGGGAGTGTGGGGTACCAATTGAGTGGTCATTGATTAGCTCGCATGAACATATTGATCTTCACACCAGCAGAGTCGGTATAAGGCTCTTTAGTTAGTGGGCGTCAGATTTTGCAGCATCTATGTCCAAACGGTTCGCCTCCGTTCAGGGCAATGACATACAGGTCGAAACATGTAGGGATATTATGTGAAACGCCGCATAAGTTTATAGCATTTTTAATTTGTACTGAGTTTATATGCGGTTTCTCCATACTGACGAGATGTTTTTATATGTAAGGATCTGAATTGCTTTTTACAACTCCCATGTAAATCATGCCCTTTATCCCTTTCTTTTAAAACCATAATATAAATAAAGAATTTAATTTTTAACCATATCATTGTTATTTCGATTTAAATACCTACTTAGCTGCTAAAAAACTTTTTGAGGGATCTTCCGTTCAATTATACAAATTGTGTGCATCTTCAACTCACACATATGCGTTACCTATTCTATAGTATTTTGCTCTCATTTATTTTTGAAAATGAAGAAAAAAAACATTTTTTTTATTTTTTCAATTTTCAAAACTTTGTGACAAAAAGCGAGATCTGAATAATACCCAACATGCCGCTCAGCAAATAGCTTGGGGTGTTATAATTTAGCCCCCGTTCACACCGGTGCGACTTGTAACGCGATTTGACAGTTCAAAATCACATGACAAGTCACACCCTTTTGTTAGAAATTGAACCGTTCAAATCGGTGTGATTCCGACTTTACAGTGCTGCATCGATTTGAAGAAAAAGGTTCCTGCACTATGTTTTGTGATTTCAGGTGCGACTTGCATAGACATCTGTAAATGAAGTGGCATAAATGTCAGCCAAATAACACCTGAAACTGCGCTGACCTGCTACTTTGAAATCATGTGACTTCATTTGAAGTGGTACAGTTTCAAAGTAGCATCAATGTGAACCAGGGCTTATAGACATTCACATTATTCACATATTTCCTGCAATTATAAGTTGCAAGACCAGTTCAGCCCAACCCTGTGCAGAAAAATGTGAGACGTGTTCTCTGGTTTCTGAGTGTCCAAGACCTCCATTATCATTGCTGTATTCTGCTGTCAGTGATGGCATTTGCTGATCTGAGAAAGGATCTGAAATGTTCCATATGTCGGGAAAACACATACACATGTATCGCTTACACCAGAGGAGCCGCTTGGTATATTGGTTTCTCTGTTCTTATGCCTCAACTCTGTAAACAGCCTCGTTCCCTCTGACACACCTGGTGGAGTAAGGGTCAGATCACATACCTATGTGAGCGCTAGTATCAGTATCCTACACACAGCTTTATTAGGGTCTCAGGAAATAAGCATCAGACTACTCATCTGTAAGTAAAGTATGTACATTGTCACAGATTAACATAGCTCCCAACTGTCCCTGATTTTGGGGGACTGTCCCTCATTTGGAACAATGTGGTTGATTTACTAAAGCAGTGCGCCATCAGTATCTAAGCTCCAAGCGGTGCAATACAGTCTTGCACTGCTAGATGGAGCCTGCGTGTGCCGGCGGCATCCCACGATTATCGCTGGACGTGCCCGGCGCCACGCGCGGGTGTGGTGGTGCCACTTGTGCGTGTGTCATGGTTTGCGCGCGCCTGTGGTGTCCTCCGGGCAGGCGCGCTGCATCAGGGCATCTAGCCGTTGCCACGGCAATGATGGTAGCTGCCGAGGTTTTTTACCCTCCAGAATGCCGAGGGAGCCACGCCATTAGCGGCTACGTTGGCCGCTGGGACTTGCGAGATTTGGGGGGGGATTGGGGGAGGGGATAAGTGCTGTGGCAGCTGAGGTCGATTACCTCATCTTAAGCACACATATAAACCACTGAACCCTCAGTTGAATCCCCTGAGATCCTGGGATGGTGGTTCAAGATACAAACACACTGACAAACCCACCTTTAAGGTAAGCAGCACAGACAAACCACTTGTGTTAATCTGGGTCACTAATTTTGATGATTTTCTTACATTTAAGTCATAAACTTATATTAGCATCAATTGAAATTTCTATATATACATTTTTACGCTTAATTCACAGAATCACGAAAGCCGGTGTAAGGTTTCTACAGTTGCAATAACCTACAACCGTCTAGTACGCGGTGACGTACACCAGGTCCGACGAGTCTATAAAACGGAAGTTCAATAGCTCGTGCGCCACCCGTTGGGCCCCTTCTGCTAATCTCGTGTTTATCTCGTGTTAGTAGAAGTTTGGTGAGAGACGATTCGCGCTTGTGAGACTCGTATTTTTCAGATCGTTTAACTGTTGTTCAGTTTGTGCTTGTGAGGTTTGTATCTGCTTTTCAGTGTGTGTAGTCAGTTCGCATTGATTTATCAGTGTCTTATTGTCTGCTCGTTGCTGATTTTCAGCTCGCTCTTCACAGGCCTTGCTGTTCTTCAGTGCATTCTATTAAGTTCGTTCTGACCAGCCGACTGTTTTGAAGCCATGTTGCGTGTACGTACTCGTCGTAGAGCTCATGCATTGTATGTGCTTGGTGCTGTAGTTCATTCTTCAGCCCAAGCCCAGTCCATGAACAGGGCAAGGAGGAGTTCATGGACGAAGAATTGGTTGCTCCAGCGTGACCAATTCTCTCAAATGCCTTTGATCCGTGAGAACCATGAGAATAATGCTGAGGATTTCAGGAATATTCTCTGGATGACGGACCCTGTTTTTGACCGTTTGTTGGCTTTGCTGACCCCTTATATCAGCAGACAGGATACCTGCATGAGGCAAGCCATCACTGCGGAGCAGAGGCTAGTCCCCACATTATGGTACTTGGCGACGGGGAGAAGCCTGCAGGACCTGAAGATCTCGACAGGCATCTCCCCCCAGGCTCTAGGGATCATTATCCCAGAGACCTGTTCTGCCATTATCCAGGTCCTGCAGAAGGACTATATTAAGGTAAGAATTTTTATCCCTTAACATCACATTTTATTGTATTTAATGTTTGCTAATGTAATGTATTTCTTTACTCAAACACTAATTACCATGATTGCAATATAGTGTAAATGTCCCCTTTGTCCTCATGCATGCTGTAATTTTCTTAATGCTCTTTTTTCGTACTGCATGCATATTAGCATTCACTAACCTCCCCAGCAGTGCTGGGCCCATATCCACCTAGTGTAGTCACTTAACAATGTATTTTGTCAGCTCCATTGTATTGCTTTACCCTAAAATGTCTGCAAATGGTCTGTGTGTCCTTAAATTGCTTTAGAATCCCCCCTAAAATGTTTGCAAATGGTCTGTGTGTCCTTAAATTGCTTTAGAATCCCCCCCCTAAAATGTCTGCAAATGGTCTGTGTGTCCTTAAATTGCTTTAGAATCCCCTCCCCCCTTAATATGTCTGCAAATGGTCTGTGTGTCCTTAAATTGCTTTAGAATCCCCTCCCCACCCCTAAAATGTCTGCAAATGGTCTGTGTGTCCTTAAATTTTTTTAGAATCCCCCCTAAAATTTATCAATGTGACATCAGAGGGGTTGATGAATCTGATAAGTGGGCCTTATATTTTATTTTTTAAATAATACTTATTACAATTAATGTTATACTGTTGCTGGGCAAGAATGTTTTTTGTGTAAAATGCTTGCAATGTTATGTGCAAAAGTACTTATATTTTTTTTCTTGTTTGACTCCCCAGTTTCCTTCAAGGCCACAGGATTGCAGACTGTGGCATCCCATTTTGCCACCCGTTGGGACTTTCTCAACTGTGGAGGGGCTATAGATGGGAAGCATGTCCACATTGTGCTACCACCCCATTCGGGGTTATACTATTTTAATTGTAAGAGGATTCATAGTATTGTCTTAATGGCGGTGGTATTGGCACAATATGAATTTCTGTATGTGGATGTGGGGAAAAATGGCCGGATGTTGGATGAAGGAGTCTTCGCCTAGACAGAGTTCTACCAGCGTCTCCAGAGTGGTGGCCTGGGATTGCCACCTGATGCCGATAACATGGAAGGACTCCCCTTTGTCTTCATTGCAGATGAAGCCTTTGGTCTGGGCGAGCACATGATGAGGCCATTCCCCCAAAGGACCCTCACCCTGGAGAGGAGGGTTTTTAACTACTGGCTGGCCAGAGTGAGAAGAGTTGTGGAAAATGCCTTTGGGATCATGGCCAGCCTGTTTCAGACAGCTATCCACATGGCGGAATACAAACTAAATTATATTGCATCACTTCGGCCTGAGGCCGGACTTATAGAGAATCCTCTGACAGGCCTGGATACTGGCCGTACTTTTTTGCCCCCCCAAAGCACCGTCAAGTTCGGGATCAATATGTTGATTTTTTTTTACAGGTAGGGGGCCATTGCAATGCCAGACAATCTATATTTTTTTTAATAAAAAATAAGGATCAGATAAAATCTCAAATTGTATTTATTGCTTGCCTTTCTTTTTGGCTGTCTCTTAGGTTATCCTAGTGCACTTGTAGTGCCAAGTGTATTTTCCTTTAGTAAATAAGCCCCATTGTCACTGTAAACACCAAATAACTTCCAAAACTGGTATTGAGCATTGAAAGAAGAAGCCACACATCTTGTTGTTTAATAACAGATGTTTTAATCTGTGCAAATTCACATGTGCGTTTGTGAAAATTTTAGGATTTAAAATATATTTAATTTTTTGTTCAAACAATAGAATTTTTTTTATTTAAAAAATTATTTTTTATTTTTAAAATTTTTTCAACAAACAGGCCTCTATTTTTTATTTATTTATTTTTTAAACAAATAAGCCTCTATTTTATTTTAAACAAACAGGCCTCTATTTTTTTTTAAACAAACAGGCCTCTATTTTTTTTTTAAACAAACAGGCCTCTATTTTTTTTTTCAACAAACAGGCCTCTATTTTTTTTAAAACAAACAGGCCTCTATAAATTTTTTAGTTTTGTTTTTTATAAATTTTTTTACAAACAGGCATAAAATGTTTAAAAGTCAAAGCCCAGAATGGGATCAGCAAAACAGGAAATGAAGAACATGATCGATGTTTGTTTTGTGAAAAAGTGATTTAGATTCTCCCCAAAACATCGATCATGTTCTGCATTTCCTGCTGCATATTGTCCAGCTGATTACACATTAGGTCAAGGCTAGTGCGCATGGCATCAATATCCCCATTCCAGGCCATGATCTGCCCAATTAATCATTGTGCACTGTCGGTGGTAAATGGTTCACCTTCCACATCACCTAAAATTAATGAAAAAAATGTATTTAGAAATATGCAGGCATACATACATTACCATAAGCTGGGGTGTCAGACACTCACCTGGTGGGGTGCACATGTCGCCCACTACCTCCACCTCTCCTTCGTCCTCATCCTCGGTGGGGCACTGACACTTGGACCTGCTTCCACTGCTTCTTCCCCTTCCACAACCAGATCACCTAAAATTGATGCAAAAAAGATCTATTTAGAAATATGCAGGCATACATAGATTACCATAAGCTGGGGTGTCAGACACTCACCTGGTGGGGTGCACATGTCGCCCACCTCTCCTTCCTCCACATCCTCTGTGGGGCTTGGGCTGATTTGCCAAACGGGTTGGTGAGGTCGGAGGTCCCTGGGTTCAGGTTGTCTGAGTCTTTTCTCCCCTATGAGAATGAAACAAAAGGTATACTTAGCAAACAGATATTTGAGTCCAGGAATAGGAATATGAAACATTGCATTGAAGTGGTATATAATTGTCTGTTTGGGCAGAGATCCAAGTTGAAGACATAACTAAAATTCCCTAGGAAACAAGCCGGAATACTTACCTTTTTTGGCCACATTTCACAGAAAGAGACACCCCAACAAGTATCCCCAAAAAAATGTATTCTGGTGTCCCACACTAGTGCTCCTGAGTCCAGATGTGTAAACAGCTGCTGAGTGTCCTCTCCTTACATTCCACTGAATGAAGTTACTTAGTTACATAGTAGGTGAGGTTGAAAAAAGACACGAGTCCATCAAGTCCAACCTATGTGTGTGATTATGTGTCAGTATTTCATTACATATCCCTGTATGTTGCAGTCATTCAGGTGATTATCTAATAGTTTCTTGAAGCTATCAATGCTCCCCATTGAGACCACCGCCTGTGAAAGGGAATTCAATCTACTTTCAAAAGACATCTGGACAGGGATGAGCCGAACACCCCCCTGTTCGGTTCGCATCCAGAACATGCAAACAGGCAAAAAATTTGTTTGAACACGCGAACACCGTTAAAGTCTATGGGACTCGAACATGAATAATCAAAAGTGCTAATTTTAAAGGCTTATATGCAAATTATTGACATAAAAAGTGTTTGGAGACCTGGGTCCTGCCCCAGGGGACATGTATCAATGCAAAAAAAGTTTTAAAAACGGCCATTTTTTCAGAAGCAGTGATTTTAATAATGCTTAAAGTGAAACAATAAAAGTGTAATATTCCTTTAAATTTCGTACCTGGGGGGTGTCTATAGTATGCCTGTAAAAAGGCGCATGTTTCCCGTGTTTAGAACAGTCTGACAGCAAAATGACATTTCAAAGGAAAAGAGGTAATTTAAAACTACTCGCGGCTATTAATGAATTGTCGGTCCAACAATACACATAAAAGTTCATTGATAAAAACATCATGGGATTTCCCCACAGGGGAACCCCGAACCCATATGTAAAAAAAAATGGTGTGGGGGTCCCCCTAAATTCCACACCAGGCCCTTCAGGTCTGGTATGGATATTAAGCAGAACCAAAATGTAAAAAATTATTTTTTAAAAAATGGCGTGGGGGTCCCCCTCAAAATCCATACCAGAACCTTCAGGTCTGGTATGGATTTTAAGGGGAACCCCGCACCAAAATTTAAAAAGAATAGCGTGAGGTCCCCCCAAAAATCCATATCAGACCCTTATCCGAGCACGCAACCTGGCAGGCCGCAGGAAAAGAGGGAGGACGAGAGAGTCCCCCCTCCTGAACCGTACCATGCCACATGCCCTCAACATTGGGAGGGTGCTTTGGGTTAGTGACCCCCCAAAGCACCTTGTCCCCATGTTGATGAGGACAAGGGCCTCATCCCCACAACCCTTGGCCGGTGGTTGTGGAAGTCTGCGGGCAGGGGGCTTATCGGAATCTGGAAGCCCCCTTTAACAAGAGGACCCCCAGATCCCGCCCCACCTGTGTGAAATGGTAATGGGGTACAAAAGTACCCCTACCATTTCACAAAAAAAGTGTCAAAAATGTTAAAAATGACAAGAGACAGTTTTTGACAATTCCTTTATTTAAAGTCTTCTTCTTTCCATCTTCTTCGGGTCTTCTTCCTTCTTCCTTCGGTTTCTTCTTCTTCCTCTGCTTCTTCCTCCGATCCTCTGCTTCTTGCTCCGGTGTTCTCGCCCGGGATTTTCCTCCACGGCGTCTTCTTCCCCGCTTCGTTCTTTGGCCGCTCCTCATCCATGGGAGGCTCCCGCTCTGTGACGCTTCTCTTCTTCTGACACTTCTTAAATAACGGAGGGAGGGGCCACCCGGTGACCCCGCCCCCCTCTGACCCACGGAAACTTGACCGGGACTTCCCTGTGGCTTTACCCATGACGTCAGAGGGGGCGGGGTCACCTGGTTACGTAACGGGCCTCCAGATTCCGATTCCCGCCGCAGACTCCACAACCACCGGCCAAGGGTTGTGGGAATGAGGGCCTTGTCCTCATCTACATGAGGACAATGAACTTTTGTGTGTATTGTCGGACCGACAATTCAATAATAGCCAAGAGTAGTTTTAAATGACTTTTTTTCCTTTGAAATGTCATTTTGCTGTCAGACTGTTCTAAACACGGGAAACATGCACCCCTTTACAGGCATACTATAGACACCCCCCAGGGAAGAAATTTAAAGGAATATTACACTTTAACAACAATGTCCTAAACTTCTTTTAATAGGACAAACTACCAAGACCAAAATGTTGTTTAAACCCTGTATCAACTAAATACATTGTATATATTTATGTAAACGATGTTTCATATGAACAATGTTTCCTACGAACGTTTAACGAGTAAAACTTGTACAGTAAAGAAAACCACATGGAGCAGCATGCAAGGTAATAATCACAATATGAACACACGACAAGTACTTACTTTTTTTCAGCACTTTCTGGATTCGTCTGTACTGATCCGGCTCCCTGAGTTTGAGGTTGGACCATCGTTTCCTTAGCTGATCTTTAGAGTGCCGTACCCCAAAATGATGATGCAGGGTTTTCACCACATTTGCCATTTTTTTTGCCTTTCTTAAATTAGGCTGGGCGTATGGTCCATGCTTCCCATCATAATCTTTTTTTTTTTCAAAATTGATACCATCTCTACCATCTCTTCAAAGGCCATATTGGAGACCTTAAATCTCTTCTTCCTGGATCGGGACATTTTGGGCTCTGGGCTTTCCTCGTTACTTGAGGAATTAGTACACACCTGCTGCGTCTCCACCATTGTTGCTCCTACTGCGCACCGTAGAGAAAAGGGGCAGAGAATATTCGTTAAAAAAGAACGTCTGGGGCGGGCGACGCAGGCGGAGTTTCACGCATGCGCAGTGTGTATAAAGCTTTCACGCATGTGTCGTACGTACCTTCTGTGCATGGAGGATAGAGGAACTGAATTTGCAAGCGTCCGAGACAAAGGTACATTTTTTTTAAGTTTGTAGCAGCCTATGCTGCTTAAAGATTGAGGCCTATGTTGGGATAAGTAAGATTATGAGAGTTTAGCCTAACATTAGTGTTTTTGTCTTGTGTATTATCTTTGACAGAAAACATGAATACTAAGTTTAAGGACCCTGAATTTCTGACTCAATTTATTGAGAAGTACATGGGGATGAGGAATCTATGGGAGGTCAAACACCCTGCATATTATATTAAAACAATAAGGAAGTCAACGCTGGTGAAACTTGTCGCTTTTGTGCAGACTTTCATCCCAGAAGCAACCTGTAAGTTTGTAGAAAATAAAATTGGGATCTTGCGAAATATGTATAGGAGGGAGCATAGCAAGATCCAGATTTCCCTGAGATCAGGAGCATCAGCAGATGATGTATATGTACCCAGGCTGTTGTACTACGATAAACTATGTTTTCTTGATGACCAGATTGAAGCCAGGGTACCACTTTCAACCCTTTCCTCCACCCTTCCCTCCATCCCAGCAGAGTCTGATGAGGACCAAGCTGGGCCTTCCATCCTGGAAGAACCGGATGTGAGCATCTGGAGCCAGGTATATTATTTTTAGACATATTTAGTGTCCTAATATTAATGATGTTAACTAGGTGTTATAATTGATTACCTATTAAAGGATTTTTTCAAAAAAAAAATGATGTATACATATCAATTGACAGTAGTGGCCAAAAAAGTTTGTCACCAGCTTTACAAAATGCTGGTGTCAGATTTATACTCTTTTATATGTATTAACATTGAATTTGCAAGTCATGAGCTGAAAATTGTGTGTCATTGATCCAAAACTGAAAACTATGTCCCTTTTTTATACACAGGATGAGCTCAGCCAGGAGGAAGGCGTGGAAAGTGTCATCCAGGAGGAGGCTGGGCCCAGTGTCATCCAGGAGGAGGCCAGGCCCAGTGTCATCCAGGAGGAGGCAGGGTTAGTGTCATCCAGGAGGTGGCCGGGCCCAGTAGGAGCCTCACACAATCGCAGGTTCTTCCCCTCCACCAGGGGTGGACTGATAACTCATGGGGCCCCCAGGCAATAGGAGATTATGGGGCCCCCAGAAAATCAGAGATTATGGGGCCACACAGTATACACACACACAGTATACAATCACACAGTATACACAGACAGATGTAAAAAAAAACACAGATTATAGATACTGTCCTTGGTTTTACTGAGGCTGGCAACCCTGATAGGGCCCCCTAGTGGCCCAGAGCCCTCAGGCAGTGCCCGAGTCGCTCAATGGTCAGTCCGCCCCTGCCCTCTGCCTTCATACAAAAAGGCCCAGAAAGGGGACGGTGACAGAGGAGGCATCACTGCACCTCATGAGAGAAGCTACAAATTTCCTCAAGAGCCCCCCCCCGAAGCTGAAGAGGCCTATGGCTCCAATATAGCCAGCAGGTTGCTCGAAATGGAGAAGGGCCAACACCTCCTGTGTGAAAAACTTTTTTCTGATGTCCTTCACAAGGGGCTGAAGTTGACTGTCAACACCCAAATAAATGAGCAAGCCCCTCCACCTCCTCCTCCTCCTCCTGCCACAAGTCAACCACCAGAGCCCCAGCCTACAAGGAAGGCTGCAGGGAAGGCTGCAGGGAAGGGTGCAGGCCAGCATGGAGGGAAGGCTGGAACGAAGAGAAGAAAGTGAAGACCTGGCTTCAGTCTGGTCTGACAGAAGACGCAGGCTGGTGTAGTACCACAGCCTGGGGACATATATGTCATCTGCTGCTGCTCTTGATCTCTGGGATTCATGGACCAGATTGTGCTCCCTATTATATTGACTCCTCAAGATCCCATTTTTCTTTTCCACAGACTTGATGTGTGCCCTGGGGCCAAAAGTCTTCACAAATTCGAAAAATTTCTCCAGCGTTGACTTCATCTTTATTTTGTTAACCATAATAAATGGATATTTTATTTTATGAAAATACTTGCCTATGTGTCCTTGAGGTTCCAAAAACAAAAAATTATATAATGTTCTTGTGGTAACTTTACACCAAAAAATAAAAAAAGCAAAAAATATACAAAAACAAGGTTCTTTGTGGTAACTTTACACCAAAAATAAAAAGATATATGGAGAAATAGAAAATAATTTTGTAACAATCCTAAAAAATATCTTGATGAAATAAAAAATAATAAAAGATGACTCCAAAAAACAATTGTGTAAGCATTAGTATGGAGATATGGCTTTTAAAAAATACAATATCATTCATGAGATCAAGAGAAATAATCCAGAAATAAGTTTGTGAGAACTCTGTGTGACTATGAACAAAACAACTTCGTTCTTCTAGCATTATAAAGAAGACAATTAATGCGCTCCATTCAACGTTCACAGAATTTGCAGCGTGAGGAATGTACTACCTACAATACGAACACTAGTTTTACCAGACCGAGCGCTTCCATTTCGTAGTTGCTTCTGAGCATGCGTCGTTTTGTGTCCGTCGGACCAGCATACAGACGAGTGGATTTCTCGATAGGAACTGGGTCCGGCGGAGTTACGACGTAAAGATTTGAAGCATGTTTCAAATCTAAAGTCCGTCAGATTTTCGACTGGAAAAGTCCGCTGAAGGTCCGATGAAGCCCACACACGATCGCATTGTCCGCCGGACTCGGTATGTTGGACCAGTCTAGTCGAAAAGTCCGCTCGTGTGTACGCAGCATTAGAATCGTTTAAGATAAAATTAATGCTTTCTCATCTCATCACTATATTCCCATTGTTTCATCAACTTTTTGCACATTCGCATGCACTTTTTCACTTTCAATTACCACTCACCTCTTAATTATTTTTGTCATTTTATGCACTTCATATTTTCACAGTTTGGCACATTCACCTCACACATTTGCAATACATCACTTATACACATCCTTCACCACTTTATTCACATTTTTGCACAATCCACAACCGTATCACTTCATCACTCAGTTCATTCCACCATTCATGTTTTTTTTTATCACACATTCACAACAAATCCTTTGGCACATTTTTTACTGCAATCATTAATTATTTAATTCACACACACCATTTCAAAATTCAATCAACCTCACATCACCAACAGTTCATTATATATATTGGTAGTGTAAACCAAGTAACTCATCCATACACACTATTTGACATTTTATTTATCACACATCACCAGCAGCCAACTATGCAATTTCCAATGT
Organism: Lithobates clamitans; assembly: GCA_037952925.1. Classification (NCBI taxonomy): domain Eukaryota; kingdom Metazoa; phylum Chordata; class Amphibia; order Anura; family Ranidae; genus Lithobates; species Lithobates clamitans. The sequence goes on from JBBGZY010002839.1 coordinate 148,832, forward strand.
GCATTAGTTGGCTCCCACGCTTACCAATGAATTATTTTTAAAACAAATGGACAATTACCACATCACTATTTATTTATATATTTTACATATATTTTTTATTTATTTTGTTTTATTATATATACACATACACACCTTGGTCAAATCATGGGGGTGCGCATGTACTTTTACCGGCCAAGTAATCGCAACTCTAACACAGGTTTGATATCGCACATGTACAATTACTGGTCAAATAATCATTATCCAAGCCTTTTAAACTCAATATGATTATTTTTTCTAACATACGAATTAACAGCCCAAAAACATGCTTTATATGACACCCCTTACATTCATTATAACTCAAAAAGTTATTTTTCTAATTATGGAATGCAGAAAAGCTAAGCCGCTGGCTTCCCTTCTCTCCCCTAATCAGACCCCCTGTTCCGCGGTCCCTCAAAGGGTGACTCCTTGTAAGTTGTGTGGAGGTGGGGGTGTTTGCCTCCACCGATGGCAGAGAAATACTGTGGGAGCCCACTGGGATCGCTGTGACCAGAGGTGTTTTTAGAAAAACAGCAATCCATCCAATTGTGACATGAAGCTTTCTCGTCAAGAAGTGGTGAATATGCATTTAATTCCACAATATGAAACGAGTATATAGAATAATTAATCTATTTATAGACAGCTCAATTTAAACTGTTTTCTCTTTCACATAGATTAAATTCCCTTGAAGAAGACCTTTATCCATGCAGGTCGAAACGTGTAGGAATATTATGTGAAACTTTGCATACGTTTATGGGATTTTTAATTTGTACTTTTTACTCCCATGTAAATCATGCCCTTTATCCCTTTCTTTTGATACCATAATATAAATAAAGAATTTAATTTTTAACCATGTCATTGTTATTTCTATTTGAATACCTACTTAGCTGCTAAAAAAACCCTTTGAGGGATCTTCCATTCAATTATACAAATTGGGGTGTGCAGCTTTGACTCACACATATGCGTTACCTATTCTATAGTATTTTGCTCTCATTTATTTCTGAAAATTAAGAAAAAAAAACATTTATTTTTTATTTTTTCAATTTTCAAAACTTTGTGACAAAAAGTGAGATCTGAATAATACCCAACATGCCGCTCAGCAAAATAGCTTGTGGTGTTATAATTTAGCCCCCGTTCACACCGGTGCGACTTGTAACGTGTTTTGACAGTTCAAAATCACATGACAAGTCACACCCTATTGTTGGCAATTGAACCGTTCAAATCGGTGCGACTCCGACTTTGCAGTGCTGCATCGTTTTGAAAAAAAAAAGGTTCCTGCACTATTTTATGTGATTTCAGGAGCGACTTGCATAGACATCTGTGAATGAAGTGGCACAAATGTCAGCCAAGTAACACCTGAAACCGAGCTGACCTGCTACTTTGAAATCATGTGACTTCATTTGAAGTAGTACGGTTTCAAAGTAGCATCAATGTGAACCAGGGCTTATAGACATTCACATTATTCACATATTTCCTGTAAGTATAAGTTGCCAGACCAGTTCAGCCCAACCCTGTGCAGATAAATGTGAGACGTGTTCTCTGGTTTCTGAGTGTCCAAGACCTCCATTATCATTGCTGTATTCTGCTGTCAGTGATGGCATTTGCTGATCGGAGAAAGGATCTGGAATGTTCCATCTGTCGGGAACACATACACATGTAACGTTTACCCCAGAGGAGCTGCTTGGTATATTGGGTTCTCTGTTCCTGTGCCTCAACTCTGTAAACAGCCTCGTCCCCTCTGACACACCTGGTGAAGTAAGGGTCAGATCACATACCTATGTGAGCGCTAGTATCAGTATCCTACACACAGCTAGATTAGGGGATCAGGAAATAAGCATCAGACTACTCATCTCTAAGTAAAGTATGTATATTGTCACAGATTCACATAGCTCCCAACTGTCCCTGATTTTGAGGGACTGTCCCTCATTTGGAACAATGGGGTTGATTTACTAAAGCAGTGCGCTGTCAGTAGAGGCACGCGGCGAGGCACAACGCACATTTTCATATTTACGAAATGGTGCGCCGGTAACAGAGCTCAAATCCACCATTTGCTATTGCGGTCTCGGCACCTGAGAGAATGCAGTCTGTGCGCCTCTATGGACATGGCGCACAGCATCTCCAATTCAATATTAACACAAGATGGAGGTGCCAATATTATGAGGTGATGTGAGAGAGTTTAGTAACAACTGCCCAAGTAACAGACATGTCCAAAATAGAATGAGAAAGTTACTTTTTCCAGCGATAACCTGCTGCGCCTGGAAATATGTTTAGAACTGCGTGAGATCCATGTAAGCAGTGCGCATGCACGAGTGGCTCTTGTACCCGTTCACATGAGTTTTTTCATCGCGCGCCCAAAATCTTAGTAATTGTTAAGCAACGTACATGCAGTTGCATGTGTTATAAGGGCGCTCCTCTAATCTTGACTAATTTTTTTTTTAAGCTGGTTCACGTTTATATATATATATTTTTTTAGGAGATTCTCAGATAGGTCATATGAGCATGTTATGTTGCCAACATGTGACATGTTAAAATTATATAAAAAGACTCTCGCTCCTCTAGCTCCTTTTTTTTAAGGCCTAAATGGGCATGAGCTCCCTCCTCTAATGCATATGATTTCTTTTGGCTAGCTTTTGCTTTTAAAGGGGAACTCCACACTCCACTCCATTCTCTGGTGCTCTTGTCTCTGCCCTCTAATCCCTTTGATTTCCTTGGGCTTAGTTTTGCTTTTAAAGGGGAACTCAACACTCCAGTCCATTCTCAAAAGGCCATGAGCTGCCTTCTCCAATCCAAACCACATCCTTTTCCAGAGCATACAACAGGGCCAGATAGGAAAGGGGCGAGAAGAGCGATCGCCCAACCCCCTCCTGAACCATACAAGGCCATATGCACTCAACATAACTGTCTGCCTTTGGGGCATGTTGGGCTCAGCCCAATACCAACCACAAAGCACCTTGTAAGCACTAGTTTAAAAGGGGCTTTCCACATTCCGTAAAGCCCCCTGTCTGCAGCCCCACAAAACCCCAGCCTAGGGTTGTGTGAAAGAGGCCCTTGTCCCTCTGAATATGGGAACAAGGTGGTTGACTTTTATGGTGCTTGAGCCCCTCTTGCCCCCAAGCATCCACCCCCCTTTCATGGGCTGGCTCGCTGTGTGTTTGGCTAGGGGTTTGTTAGTGTTTGGGAGGGGCACAATTTTTTTAGTTTGGGGTGGGATTTTTCACGTAGGGGTTCTCATTTAAAGCCTGAACAGACCCAAATGGCCTGGTATGAATGTGGGGGCATGCCATTTTTTTGGGTTAAGATCTTGCAGCTGCAATGTAGATTTGTAAGTTTTCCTAAAGCCATACATCTTTGAAGCAGCATTTTGGATACATGCTACAGATGTACCACTTTACAGGCAGAGTAATTTCCCCCCAAGTTACTAGCTTTTAAGCAATTTGGCATTTTTAAAGGCACTTCTCCTTGTTACGTTTTTGGGGTTGTCAAAATTGGTGACATTGTTATATGTCCCTCAGGGGTAAACCTGGGCCTCCATAACCATTTTAGGGCCAATAACTAGAATATAAGCCAGCCAAGTGGGGACTAGCAAAATTAACAAGTCAGTTCCCATAGACTGCAATGGTGTTTGATGTATAACTTTTGCCCATGTTTGTTTGCTCCCCAGTTTGATATTTTTCACCCTACATTGAGTTACGGCTAATGACTGGGTGAGCTAAAGGGGTATTGGATAGTGCTGGTTCTTGACAAAGGAAGCATTTACGGTGGACATAGTCGTGTTGAGTAAAGGGGTCCATCATAATTGGTTGGCAGCGGTGGGATCGTGCTTCCTTGCTGTGAACACATCCAAACCACCACCTGGATCCAAGGTCGGGATAGCAGGAGAGCAGAGGCACAGATACCAGCCATCATGGAAGAGGAATTCCAAAGGAGGTTGCGAGAGATGCGGATACAGCACAGGGGACCAGTATCAGTGCAGGTCCTGCTGGGATGGTATGTTTCTGTCCGCCTACAACTCCGGAAGAAATCTGGAAGAAAGCGCTAGATCTCGAGCAGCACCATCAGGAAAAAAGTGTCCCCTCCATTCATGTAAGGTTGTGGTCGCAGTATGAAATGCAAGTGCTGTTTATTTGGGGGAACAACCAAACCAGGAGTGGACAGCTGAGTTAAGCAGGCTGATCCAGGCAGAGATGCGGTTGAACAAGAGTTACAGAGCCCTCCAGTGGTATGTAGCCCAAGTGTGCCTGTGTACAACGGACGACAGCCCCACGGAAGGCTTTGACTACGGTGACCTGGGACTGTTGTACTGGAGGCTGTCCAAAGACCCTGACTTTGGGAGTGATCTGGAGTGGCGTTTGGAGGAAATGATGGATTACAGAGAGTGAAGACTGAATGTCTTAGAAGTGCTCTGGGCACAGGAAGATTTGGAGTTTCTGGCCATTCAGGGATGGGAGCTGGAGATCGCCTACAGACAGCTGCTAGACTCTGCTCAGCAGCAGGGTGGGGCTCCCTTTGTCTGGGACTATCCATAAATACCAGCCGACAGCTCTGAAATCCTGTCTGAAGAGTCAATGTGGCATAGTAACAGTGTGTTTTGCCCACCTGCCCCCCACAGCTATGGACATGGAGGTCTTATGGCGGATGCAGCAAGTGCTGACTGACCTTGATGAACCTGTTTCTGCACAAGACGAGGTTGGATGGAGGAATGTGCCTGTCCAGCAGCATGCCAGAGAATCGGCAGTGGAAACTCCAGAGATTGCCATTGCCAATGTGGAAGTGCTGACAACAGGGCACAGCTCTGCTAACCTCTGTCCAGCACCGATAGCATCTTCTGGGTTCCACGGACAGGAGATGGTGAACCTCTATCCCCAGACACCAGTTGCAGAGACTGGTGATTTGATAGACTTTTCTGCTGAGGAAGAACAACCTGGTGAGCCTCCAGTAGAAGAGCTGGCATGAGGGCCAGACATCACTGAGCTCTGCCCAGCATCAGTAACCACTTCTTCGTTCTACGGACAGGAGATGGTGAACCTCTATCCCCAGACACCAGTTATAGAGATTGGGGATTTGATAGACTGTTCTGCTGAGGAAAAACAACAAGGTGAGCCTCCAGCAGAAGAGCTGGTATCGGGGCTAAAGTTCACTGAGCTCTGCACAGCACCAACAGCAGCATCTGTGGAGTTACAAGAGACTCCTCCAGCTGAAGCGCTGTCCACCGGACAGAGGGTCCAAGACCTCTGTCCCACACCTGTGGCAGTTCCTGGGGCCCATAGTGAGAAGCTGACGGTCACTCCCCAATAGGGATGAGCTTCGAGTTCGAGTCGAACAGCGAACAATTTGGGGTGTTCGCGGCAAATTCGAATGCCGGCGGAACACCCTTTAAAAAGTTTATGGGAGAAATCAAAAGTGCTAATTTTAAAGGCTAATATGCAAGTTATTGTCATAAAAAGTGTTTGGGGACATGGGTCCTGCCCCAGGGGACATGGATCAATGCAAAAATTTTTTTTAAAAACGGCCGTTTTTTCAGGAGCAGTGATTTTAATAATGCTTAAAGTCAAACAATAAAAGTGTAATATCCCTTTAAATTTCGTACCTGGGGGGTGTCTATAGTATGCCTGTAAAGGGGCGCATGTTTCCTGTGTTTAGAACAGTCTGACAGCAAAATGACATTTTGAAGGAAAAAACTCATTTAAAACTACCGCGGCTATTGCATTGCCGACAATACACATAGAAGTTCATTGATAAAAACGGCATGGGAATTCCCCAAAAGGGAACCCCGAACCAAAATTAAAAAAAAAAAAAGACATAGGAGTCCCCCTAAATTCCATACCAGGCCCTTCAGGTCTGATATGGATATTAAGGGGAACCCCGGCCAAAATTTAAAAAAAAAATGACGTGGGGTTCCCCCTAAATTCAATACCAGACCCTTCAGGTCTGGTATGGATTTTAAGGGGAACCCCACGCCAAAAAAAAAACAAAACGGCGTGGGGTCCCCCCAAAAATCCATACCAGACCCTTATCCGAGCACGCAACCTGGCAGGCTGCAGGAAAAGAGGGGGGGACGAGAGTGCGGCCCCCCCCCTCCTGAACCGTACCAGGCCACATGCCCTCAACATTGGGAGGGTGCTTTGGGGTAGCCCCCCCAAAACACCTTGTCCCCATGTTGATGAGGACAAGGGCCTCATCCCCACAACCCTGGCTGGTGGTTGTGGGGGTCTGCGGGCGGGGGGCTTATCGGACTCTGGAAGCCCCCTTTAACAAAGAGACCCCCAGATACCGCCCCCTCCCTGTGTGAAATGGTAAGGGGGTACAAAAGTACCCCTACCATTTCACTAAAAAACTGTCAAAAATGTTAAAAATGACAAATGACTTCCTTCATCTTCTGGTTCTTCTGGTTCTTCTGGCTCTTCTGGTTCTTCCTCCGGCGTTCTCGTCCAGCATCTCCTCCGCGGCGTCTTCTATCTTCTTCTCCTCGGGCCGCTCCGCACCCATGGCATGGAGGGAGGCTCCCGCTGTGTGACGGCGTCTCCTCGTCTGACAGTTCTTAAATAACGGGGGCGGGGCCACCCGGTGACCCCGCCCCCCTCTGACGCACGGGACATGACGGGACTTCCCTGTGGCATTCCCCGTGACGTCACAGGGAAGTCCCGTCAAGTCACCGTGCGTCAGAGGGGGGCGGGGTCACCGGGTGGCCCCGCCCCCGTTATTTAAGAACTGTCAGACGAGGAGCGCCGTCACACAGCGGGAGCCTCCCTCCATGCCAGCATGGGTGCGGAGCGGCCCGGAGAAGAAAATGAAGAAGAGAAGAAGAGAAGAAGAGAAGAAGAAAAGAAGAAGAGAAGAAGATGAAGAAGATGAAGAGAAGAGCGGGAGCCTCCCCCCATGCCATGGGTGCGGAGCGGCCCGAGGAGAAGAAGATAAGAGACGCCGCGGAGGAGATGCTGGACGAGAACGCCGGAGGAAGAACCAGAAGAACCAGAAGATGAAGGAAGGTAGAAGAAAGAAGAAGTATTTAAATACAGGAATTGTCAAAAACTGTCTCTTGTCATTTTTAACATTTTTGACAGTTTTTTAGTGAAATGGTAGGGGTACTTTTGTACCCCCTTACCATTTCACACAGGGGGGGGCCGGGATCTGGGGGTCCCCTTGTTAAAGGGGGCTTCCAGATTCCGATAAGCCCCCCGCCCGCAGACCCCCACAACCACCGGCCAGGGTTGTGGGGATGAGGCCCTTGTCCTCATCAACATGGGGACAAGGTGTTTTGGGGGGCTACCCCAAAGCACCCTCCCAATGTTGAGGGCATGTGGCCTGGTACGGTTCAGGAGGGGGGGGCCGCACTCTCGTCCCCCCCTCTTTTCCTGCGGCCTGCCAGGTTGCGTGCTCGGATAAGGGTCTGGTATGGATTTTTGGGGGGACCCCACGCGGTTTTTTTTTTTTTTTTTTGGCGCGGGGTTCCCCTTAAAATCCATACCAGACCTGAAAGGTCTGGTATGGAATTTAGGGGGAACCCCACGTCATTTTTTTTTTTAATTTTGGCCGGGGTTCCCCTTAATATCCATATCAGACCTGAAGGGCCTGGTATGGAATTTAGGGGGACTCCTACGTCATTTTATTTTTTTAGTTTTGGTTCGGGGTTCCCCTTTGGGGAATTCCCATGCCGTTTTTATCAATGAACTTCTATGTGTATTGTCGGCAATGCAATATCCGCGGTAATTTTAAATGAGTTTTTTCCTTCAAAATGTCATTTTGCTGTCAGACTGTTCTAAACACAGGAAACATGCGCCCCTTTACAGGCATACTATAGACACCCCCCAGGTACGAAATTTAAAGGGATATTACACTTTTGTGGTTTGACTTTAAGCATTATTAAAATCACTGCTCCTGAAAAAACGGCCGTTTTTTAAAAATTTTTTTTGCATTGATCCATGTCCCCTGGGGCAGGACCCAGGTCCCCAAACACTTTTTATGACAATAACTTGCATATTAGCCTTTAAAATTAGCACTTTTGATTATTCATGTTCGTGTCCCATAGACTTTAACGGTGTTCGCGTGTTCGAACAAACTTTTTTCCTGTTCGCATGTTCTGGTGCGAACCGAACAGGGGGGTGTTCGGCTCATCCCTACTCCCCAACAGTTAGCCAGAGTGGAAGATGTGGGGTCCTCAGCTGAAGTGCTAACAGGGCAGAATGCTACTGGCCTCTGCACACACCTGCAGCTTGAGCTGATATCGGTGGATGGGACTGCGGTCTCCACTGACACCAACCTAGCAGAAGAGCTGGCAAAAGGGCAGAGTGCTGCTGGCCTCTGCCCTTAAATAACAGAAGAGGGAGTTCCTGTGAAAGTTGATGGG